>JACBKR010000627.1:0-66570 GCA_014218235.1 Colocasia esculenta
GGGGCGCTGCCCCCGAAGACCCCCGCGACCTGACCGCGTAGGTCAATTCGCGTCCGAACCACTTTTTCTCCTTGAAATAAAGGGGAGGCACCGAGAAGAAGTGGGTGAGATCCAGAAATATTGGAAAAACACTCTTGCGAGGTAAAAGGAGTTCCATTTGCGGCGTTATAGTGCAACATGAAATTTACCCATAGTGGAGCCGAATTCGCATGTCTAAAAGTATGACCAACCAAATTGAGAGAAGCCCATCAAGGGTGGTTTATGATGATACCCCGAAGAAAGAGACACAGCTGAGACAACTGTAACACAGGTGATGAACCTCCACAGGGAGTGACAATGTCTCCAACATGTACCTCTTGGAGCTCTCCATCACCCAGGCGTTGCGGTAGCCGGGGAAATAAAGATGATGAGATTACCCAGTTAGTTCCACAAACTCAGGAGAGGCAAGAGACCAAGGGGACAATAGACATATTGTCAAATCAGAGCCAAGTGACACAAGAGTCTAAAGAAAGCATGCTAGTTGAAGACCAACTGTAAGCCCCAACGCGGAATATCGGAGCGGGATTACAGTTATTAAATAGTACAGAGCGAGAAAATAATGCAAATCATTGCACAGTTGGATAATACCAAATAAATTCCAATTTCATTATAATACTGCAACAATCTCCATTACATTCACTACTAACTCATCATCTTCATAAACTGAAAATGACTATACATCAACGTATCAGAGCCAAAACTAGGGCCCAGAGTTTTTTATTCAAATCAAATTATTACATAATGACTAAGACTCCTAACTCATAACTATACTAACGGACTACTACTAGATAGCGCTGGTTGCTGAATGGTCACTCCTGAGTCTCCTCATCGGTCCCATCCTCGTGGTGTGGTCATGATCGACTCACCTGAAACACATTAAATAATACGCAAGATGAGCGATAACGTCCAGTAGACTTAATATCTCATGAACACAAGTATGCTTAATTAGTTAATGTCTTAATGGCAGGTTACTAGAGAGTAAAGTCATGTAGAGCATGTCACGATAACGAGAGAACAATTGCAACTGGCACTGAAAATAGTACAACGAGAACGACAATAGAATGGCCATGTAACGATATAACATGTAAATCGCACAACGGTGCACTAGTAACGATCATGCTTGCACTTGTAGAGATAGCACTTTGATTGTCATAGATTAATCTAGATAGTAAAATGGCGCTGGATGCATGCCGTAACACATCCTATGATCATTTTAACTCCCATGGGTACTGGCACTTTTCGGGCCGCTCCTCCAGGACCTGATCGGGCCCTATTGTGTGGCATTAGTCATTTCTTTTATCTTAGACAATCACATGGATGGCAATAGAGTACCAAGCAATAGGTGAGAGTACTAGACGAGATAGTGAGAGTGTAGAGAGAACGTGAATAGATGAGAGGATATAGATAGTAGATGAGATAGGGACAATTCGTAAACAACATGAAATTTCGGTAGTAACGGTTGCACAGCAGGTGTCGGGTACCGGCAGTCTGGTAGTAGTCACAACCCCCCCTTAGCTGTGCTGTGTACACGGATCAGGTGGTCTGTGTGAACCCAAGATAAGAAGGAATACACTAAGGCTTGGACCGTACTGATCCCTAAGAGTGTAACGTTTTTGGGGTACAACCAGCTCGTTGACTAAGGACGTGAGCCAAAGCCAAGAAGACTACAGAGGTCTTGACAAGGAGTCCCTGGTCCAGTCGAGAGTATTCCCGGTGGAGAGGTGGTCCAAGTCAAGGGAAAATGTGTAAAAACGGGTCCGTCGTGCCTTGGTGCTCGAAGGCCGAGGAAAACGGAACAGTGCACAAAACTTGAGAATAAAATGAGACATGTATATTTAAATAAGTTAGACATTTGCTTCAATAAATTACCAGATACATTATTAAAAATCACGAGGGTATAAGGGCCAATATGATCATTAAGTGTGTGCTTGTGTAAGAAAATCAAGAGATCATCGTTGATTGTGCACATGGCTTTACATAGATTGATTTCATGTATCATTTATCGTCAATTGTTAATACTATTAAGTTTTTCATAACAGTAGTCAATTAGGGTTGATGAAGGTTGGAATGGTGTAAAATTAGGGTTTTATTGTAAAATTTCATTCGGTTGAAGTCGCGACATGATTGGTGGTCGCCTTCAAGTCGCGACGCAAGGCATGGTCGCGTTATGCTGAAAGGCGGCGGGTCGTGAACCGGGACCAGGTCGCGACGAGTCGGTCCGCCGCGTTCATAACGCGACGGACCCCGGGGTCGCGACCTCTGAGACGCGGGTATCGCGCCGTCCGTCGCGACCTCAGGAGATGGCCCGAGCCCAGAAAAGAGGGTTTTGCCTTTTTTCTAGGTGGGTCTGTCTGACACATATCACTAAAAATTCAATAATAAATCATATAAAGATCCAAAAAGCATGAAATCAGTTCTAAACGAAAGTAGACATGTATATCTATCAACATGCACGATTAATTTGAAAATAGACAAGGTTTAGATATGCATTAATCATGTTACTTGTCATTGACCTAACAGGCGCAGTCAGGTTCAACGAATTAATTAGAGATGTACACTTGATGAAAAATTATGAAAAACAGCGGGTTTGAAGCTAACACGAAGTAGTATGTTAGAGAATTTTATCATGACAGGACATCAAGTATGCACGAAGTTTAAAGGTTATCATGAAGAGTTGGGTACATGCAACAGACGGAGATTCAAAGATTTAATGCTCCCTCATGGGAGGTCGAAATAGAGAAAGACCAGGGGCGTTTGAAAGCTAGTGATGTAGTATAACTGAGAATTTTATCATGGCATGAGAACAAGTACATGCAAGAATTAGAGAAAACATGAGATTCGGGTTCATGGTAACAACAGGATTTCATGAATTAAATTCGCCCAAATGGATGAGCGGAATACACGAACCATAGGGCTTTTGAAGAGGTACATGAAGGCTACCTAGGGTAATTATTTCACGATTTTTGCTTGAGAGATTGCCTACCTTTTTCGTTAAGTAAGAAAGCCCTAGTTTGAATGACGAAAATAAGAGAACCCTTCTTGCTCCAAGCCTTCTCCTTCCTTGCTCCTTGGTCTAGATCTTCCCCTCTTCGTCTCCAAAAGTCTTAGCACGAAATTGTGGGGGTGCTAGGGTCAAATGGGATGTGTTTTGATGGCTTATAGAGTTCTAAATCACCTAAAACTCTTTCTTTCTCATCCAACTCCGAAAATTGACATTTATCTCCCACTTTCTCTTATTTATCCACCTATTAGAGTTGGAAAGGGATCCAATTTTGTGGGTGGAGGGGTTAGGGTAGGTAATGACTCTTATTTAAGATATATTGAGTTTTTAACATTTATCTTAACCCCTTTCCAATTATGTAATTATTCGATACGAATTTCACTAATTTAAATCTCATCCCATGATGGCTATCCCTATTTGGGCCCATTCCATTGGGTTTGGGTTATTAGAGTAACCCGTTAATAATTTAGCTTTATGGGTATTACTTTAATTCCATTTGTTTTCATTTATTCACCCTTTATTCTAATTAAATCAATTTATCTCATTATTTAAATAATAAAATTTTATTTTTTGGATTTTAAAAATCCAGGGTACTACATCCTCCGTAGATTCATATCCAATCTGTCGGGCGCTGCCAGCCTTTTCACAAGCTTATAGGCAAAGATGTTCCTTTCTGATGGAGCCAGAAATGTTAGAATGCCTTGGATCAACTGAAGACCTATTTGAACACTCCACCAGTGGCTCGGGGCCTTCTACAAAGGGCGCCATCTAATTCTATACATAGCCACCACAGAACATTCCTTGGGAGCCATGCTGGCACAGGAAAATGAGGAGGAGAAAAGAACAGGCCCTCTATTACCTCAGCGAAGGTTAGTAGGCGCTGAAACCAGATATTCCCCAATTGAGAGAGTATGCCTAGCCCTGGATTTGCGGTCAAGAAAGTGAGGCACTATATGTTATCGCATGAGGTCAGACTAATATCTAGAGCTGACCCCATCAAATATATACTCTCTCAACCGGCATTGAGGGGAAGGATCGACAAGTGGGCTGTGATATTAATCGAGTTCGACATCAAATATGTATCTCAAAAAGCAATCAATGGTCAAGCGTAGCAGGTTTCTTGCTGTCACCCGGGCCAGAGGATTCTCCGCTCATACAGAGCTACCCGAAGATGAGACTCTCGAAGTGAACCAGCTACAAAGCTGTATGGCAGCTATATTTGATGGGGCTTCAAGAATAGAATCGACCGCATATGGCAATGCAAGAGTCCAAAGATGAAAATAGAAATCAAGAAGCTTGTTATTACTGGCCGACTATGTACGAAGACTGTGGCAAGTTTGCCAAAACATGTCAAAAATGCCAAGAGCATGCGGTCATACCAAGGAGGCCCCCTATGCATTTGCATCCGACCATTCCAAGTTGGCCGTTTGCACAATGGGGAACGGATGTTGTGGGTCCTTTGCCACCTTCTTCGTCGGGATGTAAGTACATCTTGGTGATCACCGATTATTTCTCAAGATGGGCTGAGGCCATGGCACTAAGAGAAGTGACGGGAGAACTGGTGACCCGTTTCATCCAACGAAACATCATTTTCAAATTCAGAAGTCCAGACCGGATCATATCAGATAATGGGACGCACTTCAAGAACCAAAAAGTCTTCAAAATGGCCACTAAGTACAAGATAGATTGGGGACCTCTACTCCGTACAATCCGCAGGCCAATGGCTTAGCAGAAGCTTTTAACAAGACATTGTGCACCTTGCTGGCCAAGATATTAGTGCCAATAAAAGAGACTGGGAAGATAGAATGTATGAGGCTTTATGGGCCTACCGAACTATCTACAAGACACAACGGGCTGCTCACCTTTCTCCCTGGTGTATGGTTCCGAAGCAGTGGTTTTGTAGAGCTCGAGGTGCCATCTTTGAGGGTGGCCAGTTAGCATGGTTTAGCTCCTGAGAATCAGACTAACATTGAAAGGAGAATGGAGAGCTTTCTGACTTGGAAGGAAGCGACTACAACTCAACAGAATATTCAAGTCTATCAAGCACGCATATCACGTGCTTTGAAAAGCTTGTCAAGGTCCGTGAATTCAAAAGGGAGACCTTGTTATGGTCAAAAGAAGAGAAGTTATGGCTGGCAACCCAAAGGCAAGTTGAATGAGAATTGGACAGGGCCGTATGTAGTACAAAGGGTCTACGAAGGCAGTGCCTATGTCATAGTCACCACCGGGGAGATGTGCAATTCCACCCCTCAATGGCAGACACCTGACGCTGTATTATGCATGTCGCCCAGACTTTGGTGACCAACAACATGAGCAACAAGAAGATGAACAAGAACTAGATCTGAGCAACTTCTTCGACGAATGAAGAGCTCGGCTATGAAGAAACGCTGCATTGCAACAACAGGAGTCACTATACTCATCTTCCTCTCATCTAAAGGAGAGAATAAAAAACAACAAAATAATCACCATGATAAAACATTAAACCCTTAAACCCTGAACCCCCGAGATGGTGGTCGCCGATGATGACGAGCAAAAAAAATGCAAAAAAAAGACATGCAAAAGCATGGCAAAAAAAAGAGAGGCAGTCAGCCGCTAGTCGGACCATGGCTCTAAGGCAACGAACATCCCCACAAAATTTGGCAAAATAAAAAAAAAACTCTGAAACTCGATAATTTGGTCTCCGCTGGTTTCATAGAGGGCGATGACAAGAGCCCTCATCATTAAAATAAGCATACTGTTATCTTTTGCATCCTTCAATTGTTTGCAGAACCGTGATTTCAAGAAGCCATCATGTGAACCATACCCATTAAGGGTATATAAGTTATTCTTGTGTGGGCTGAGCCTAACTAATGTCAACACTACTCTAAAATAGTGTCAACAATACCTGGAATAGTGTCAACACTAGTCTGAAATAGTGTCAACAATAGTCCAAAATAGCGTTAACACTACCTGGATAGTGTCAAACCTAGTCCAAAATAGTGTTAAACTACCCTGGAATAGTGTCAACCCAAACCTAATAGATTAGGCCCAAATAGGGTTAGCCCATCATGGATGAGAAATAATACCAAACGGAATAAAAATAAGTGGTAATTAGGAAAGGGTTTAAATAATTATTAAATAAGTCATATATATCCTAAAAGAGTCCTACACTTACCTTAAACCTTTACCCACGAAATTGGATCCCATCCCAACTACTATTAGTAATGGATAAATAAGAGAAAGTGGGAGTATAAAGAAGGAAATCGAGTTTGATGGAAGGGAGGACTTTATATGGCTAGACTCCTATAGTTAGCCATACACCAAAAAACTCATCCCTAGCAACCTATTTTCGTGGCTGGAACTCTGAGAACGAGGAGAAGGGGCTGGAGACAAAGGAGCAAGGAGGAGGAGGCTAGAACAAGGAGGAGTTTTCTGATTCGTCATCAAACTAGGGTTTTCTTACTCCATGAAAAGGTAGGCAATCTCTCAAACAAAAATTGGAAAAAATTATCTAGGTAGCCTTCATGTACTCTTCAAAAGTCCTATAGTTTCTGGTATTCTATTCATCCATTGGGGTGATGTAATTCATGAATCCTTGCTATCACATGAACCTGAAATCTCATGTTTTCTCTAATGCTCGCAATACTGATTCCCATGATATGAGAAAATTCTCATTGATACTATAGTGCATTAGCTTTCAAACGCCCATGGTTTCGTTCTATTTCAATCTCCCATGAGGGAGATGTTGCCCGGTTGGCGAACCCAGAGGGGGGGGGGTGAATGGGTCTTTAAAAATATTTACTTAGTTAAAACCTGAACTTAAACAAACACAAAAACGTTCTTGGAAGAGATTAGTAATGGTTAGTAAAAAGAACAATCACACAAAGAAGACAATCACACAACACACAGATTTATCCTGGTTCGGATCTCCTCTCCTTAGGAGTCCTACGTCCAGTCCCTGAGCAAACCTCAGGATTCCACTATCTAGGGTACAGTCCCCTATGGACGAAACAAACACCCAGCTCAGCTGGTCTTCCTTCACACTCGAAGGGAACACAACACCCTGGTACCACCAGGTCTTCCTTCACTCCTGAAGGGAAAAAAACACCACCCTGGAAACCACCAGGTCTTCCTTCACACCCGAAGGGAAAAACAAGGGAATCTGAAAAAGGATTGACTAGCCCCTAGATCAAGCTTAACAGAACTCGATCTGAAGCTACAAGCACTGAGAGTTACAGATCTACACAGGTGCTCTCTCTCAGAACTATTCTAGCTCTCTTCTGATTTTTCTCACAGCACAGGGAGCTAAGAGCCAAGGCGGAATGGAATGAAAAAGCTGGCTCTAGAATTCTTGTGAAGACTTGAAAGACTGCAGAGTTGTTTTTGTCTCTTGATCCTCTATCTCTATATATTTTCAAATCTTCTGTTGTATATATATCTTCATCTTGAATGTAGACGATGAGATAGCCGTTGTCTCACAGCTTTGGTGAACGTTAGACTGAAGGATTTGTGGAAGCTTCCAGTCAACAGTCTTTTGTTCTTTTGAGCACGCAAAGTGATGAGATCTTCTGAGGTGACTTGTAGTTCTTTCTATGTCCAACGTTGTAAGATGGTACAACTTCAAGGTTCTGCAAAAGTTGAGCTTTAATGGTAGACAGCTAACACTATCTCCAGATGTCAGTCAACGTTAGAGCAAGTAAACACAGATATAGTAGTGACAGTTTACCGTTCTAAAAAGATACATGCAGAGAATACACGATAATGGAAGATATGTTCTGCGTGCATGCAGAGATACGTTCAGTTCTTAAATGCATAGCAGTCAAACAGGTGAGATACGACTTTGACTATTCAACGTATTTCAAATCAAGGTAAACATTTATTTGATGGAAACATGACTTATGAAATCGTTATGAGATCATGATAGTCTAAGAGAGTCGTTATGATCAAACAAATCGTTATAGACTCAGAAGAAGTCGTATGATAAATACGAAATCGTTATGACAGAAAGTCGTATAACTTCTGAAGAAATCGTTATGATAACTTAAGAAATCGTTATGACAAGCAAATCGTTATAACTTCTGAAGAGAATCGTTTGATAATTAAGAAATCGTTATGACATGAAGTTACGAGTTTAAAGGAATCGTTACGATGACTTAGAAGTCGTTATGACGAGCAAGTCGTTACGAGTTCTAAAGGAATCGTTACGATGACTTATGAAGTCGTTATGACAAGCAAGTCGTTACGAGTTCTAAAGGAATCGTTACGATGACTTAGAAATCGTTATGACTGGCAAGTCGTTACGAGTTCTAAAGAATCGTTACGATGACTTATGAAATCGTTATGACTGGCAAGTCGTTACGAGTTCTAAAGGAATCGTTACGATGACTTATGAAGTCGTTATGACGAGCAAGTCGTTACGAGTTCTAAAGGAATCGTTACGATGACTTATGAAATCGTTATGACTGGCAAGTCGTTACGAGTTCTAAAGAATCGTTACGATGACTTAGAATCGTTATGACGGCAAGTCGTTACGAGTTCTAAAGAAATCGTTACGATGACTTATGAAATCGTTATGACTGGCAAGTCGTTACGAGTTCTAAAGGAATCGTTACGATGACTATGAAATCGTTATGACTGGCAAGTCGTTACGAGTTCTAAAGGATCGTTACGATGACTTATGAATCGTTATGATCGACTTGTTTGAACTTTAGAACTTACAAAGAAGTCGTTACATCTTTACTGGAATCAATGCATATATGTACTTACCATAAGTGCTTGATTTTCTTTGAAGATTTCCTGTGCTTAAGGCTAAATGAAATGTAGTTAGAAAACTTTTGACAGAGTTTTGTTATCACCAAAATAAGTATGTAATTGATTTAAAATTACGTGGGGATGGACTGTTCATCAATCTCCCCCTTTTGGTGATGACAAAACTTAATCAATATTTAACAATACTTAACAGTAAGCAGAAATAAAAGTACTTAAATATGTTTCAAAGATGTTTCAGACATATGTAAGTATTTTCTCCCCTTTTGTCATTAAGCAAAAAGAAATAGGACTGAGACAAAGAATAAGAGACAATGAGGAGAAGGAACACAATCTTTCATTAAGCTTGAGGAGGTACAGGCAAATAATATGCAGGAGAGAGAAGAGAGGCAAAATGAGAAATGGCTTCCCAGGCCTGCTCTTCCTGCCTATCAAAAAATTGCCTAAAAGCTCCATCAGAAATAAAGAAAGTTGGTCCCATGGTAGAAGCCATCCGAGACAGGTAGATGCTGCGCTGCTTGGAGAGAAAGTTGGCATACTCATCAGCATCCATGGAGCACCGGATGAAGGAGGTTTTTCCAAAGCTTGCACAGGCAAGGAATTGATCCATGGTAACAGGGTAGAAAATCTGTTTCTCCTTGAGGACTTGGCGTAGAGCTACAAACACCTTGTATCTTTCAGCCCATAGTTTGTAGGGATCAAGTACAAGATGGATGGAGTTCATGTCCAAGAAGGTGGCAGGAGAGACAGGGGCTTTTCCTTCCCTGGCCTGAGCAGCATTGAGATGAGCTAACTGCTGAGCAGACAAGGAATACAATTCGGACCATTCTGAGGAGTTTAGCCTTTCACATTCTGAGAGGATAGGAGCAAGAACTTCAGATGTCACAAACCCTCTGTGATATTCCCGGAATAGAAATCTGGGAAAACCAACTTGGAGACTTTTCTGAATTTTGATTCTGCCCATGACCCTTGCAAAACGTTCAAAGATAATGGATCCACAGAGACTCCATGATCAGGAAGGAAAGAAGAATCAGATCAGGAATGGAGTGTGGCAAATCCACTCATCACTTCATTCAGAGCGCCCAGAGCTGGATAGGACCTTGATGGCTCGCTTGAATTGGCTTAACTGAACTTCAGGTAATCTGTTGAGATACCTGTAGTTATTGAACATCTGAAAGTGCCTGATCATCTTGATTTCCTTCTGGATAAAAGAAGCCCAGGTGTTCTGGTGATGAAATTTAAACCACTCAGAAAGGGTCAAGGAGTGATCCCTGGGAGGAAATCTGGCTGCCTTAGCCTGAAGAAAGCGATTGTAAAGATCTTTTTGAGATCTAGCCCATTGCTCCTCAGTCTTGGAATGGGCAGAGGAAAAGATTTTGGATTTTTCGGTTTTGGAAAGAGGAGTGTAAGGAAGAATGACTTCAAGGTGGTCAGAGAGGTTGAGAAAAGGGAGGTTGACAAGGGTGGCAAAGACAACCTTTTGTAGATACTCTTTGTACAGTGATGTATGCTTGTTTGTCACTGTAAGAGAAAACCACAAAGGAGGGTAGAGAGGAGTGTCGGAGGAATTGAGTTTTCTTTTCTTGGAGACAGTACTGGAGGAGTCTGTCTTGGAAATGTGGTCTCCTACCTTTAGCACAGACCTAAGGATAGCTTCTTCAAACTCATCCTTAATTTCTGTAAGAAAAGGAGAGTTGATTTGAGCTCCTAGGAATAATAGTGATAAAGGAGGGAGGTGCAGAAGGGTGAAGGAAATCATCAGTGGTAGAAATGCCTACTTCTGGTACTGAAGAAGGACCAGAAGAGGATGAGGCTCCAGCTGAGGATGCTGGAGGGGCCTCAAAGCTAGGAGAGGAAGGAAGATGAGAAGTGGAGGAAGCAGGGGAAGATGAAGTATTAGGAGAAGGAAAAGGTGTGGGAGAAGAAATAGGTCTGGATCTAGGTCTTTTGAAAGGAGGTGGAGCAGGTGGAGCTGTGGAGGCTGTGGGTGGAGATGGAGGAATAGGAGTGTGGGTGGAAGTGGGAGCAGGGGGCAATGGATCTGAGACCACTTCTTCAGGCAAAGATTGCACAGAATCCAACACTTCTGGCCCTGATGGCCCTGATTCCATCACAGCTGGCCTGATGGCCCTGGTACTTCAGCCTCTGCTGCTGCCTGAATGCATTTGCTGCTTCTAGGTGCTGCTGTTGCTGGGGTTGTTGTGCTGGTTCTTCTGCTGGGCTGCTGTGGTTTTCTGGTGGTGCTGCTGCTGGTGCTTTTCTGCTGGTGCTGCTGTTGGCTTGCTGTCCAGATACACTCTGCAGGTTCCTGAGCTGCTGGAGGAGAAGGAGCTTGAGCTCCAACTGCTTTAAAGATTTCAGAGATCATGCTCTTCATGGTGCCCATCTCTTGATTGAACCACTTCATAGCATTGCGAATCTGAACATACTCGTTGCGTGCTGAAGCCTGGCTCAGAAATATAGAATTCACATCTGATTGGAGTGTACATAGCAGTTCACCTTGCACATCCAGCCTCTCAATCACAGGTTTCAAGTTAATGATTATTTTCTGTTTGACCTGCCTTTCAAAAGGTGTGTCAGCTAAGAGAGGTACTTCAGGTGCAGTCTCTTTGTCTTTCTTCTTGCCCTCTTTGGCTGGAGGAGGTTGATCATCATCTTCATCAGAACTTGAGGAGCTAGCTGTCTCCCCTTCTCTGTTATCTAAGTTTGGAGAATCTCTGTGCATTTCCTCCTGATCACCACTGGTTGGAGGTGCTTCTACTGGTTTTTCTTGTAATTGCTCCCCCTCAATTGGAGCATCTTCTTCAACTGGTACTGACTCCCCCTGACAAGGAGCATCCATCATCACAGAGTCACCCTGAGGAATTGGGTGCTCTTCCTCTAGTGGAACCTCTTCAACAATGTGGCCTGATGCCACAGTCTCCTCTGTAACTGGCATAATATCTTCTGGGAGAATATCCTCAATTCTCCTTTCAGCAAAAACTCCAGCTGGCACTTCTGGAATTCCTGGAGCTGCTGCTGACAGCCTTTCTTCTTCTTTTCTGCTGCAACCTCTGACTGATTTTCGGCCATAGATGGCCCTGCCTGCTCTGCTGCTACAATGGTTGGAACAGAAACTGATTCCATTGGCAATTCTGACATCTCAACAGCTGATTCCATCTGAGGGTGAGCACCTGAAGCATCGCCAATGTAAACTTCGCCTTCAGCAACTGAGGCCTTGGACCAGACCCCATTAACTACAGAGAAGCCACTCTTCTTCAAATTTCTGGACCTGATAGCTTGGCCCATTTTCTCTACAACTGCCCCAGAGAGATCAACACCGAAGTGTTTGAAAATCTTGGTAAGTAAATGGGCATAGGGCAGTGACACATTCAGCTTGCTCTTGGTGTCCCAAATTTGTTCTCTGGCAAATTTCATTCTTTCCATTATTACTGCGGCCATATTGATCTCCTTATTTTGAATGGCCCAGAACATTAGGTCAGAATCGGCCTTAGTGCAAGATGAGAAGGTTGCACTTTGGGAACCAAAATCTGACAAACAATGAAGTGAAGGAGGCGATTGAAGGCATTCAGCTGATTTATATCAAGTTTGCCTTCCCTCAATTTGAAGCCCGGCCCTACAATTCCCAAACCCTCTCTTGAGCGTCCTCAGTGTGAACCCCACTAAAGCCTGATGTTTTCACCTCAAAAACATTCTTAGTAGCTCAGGGTCTATTTTGATCAGGGTGCCCTTTACCGAAGAGACAAGGGACCCATCTGCCTCTGTTCTTAAGCAAACGTAGAATGCCTTTACCAAGTCCGGATAACTAACCTCTGAGTAAGTGGTAACGCCCTTCCACTGCATCTGGTTGATCTTTTCGACTATGCTGCTCATTCCATTCTTCTTCAGATCTTCAATGTCTACTTCTTTATGACCACAGAGCTTCGTCTTCACAAAGGTGAAACGCTCCTGCTGCTCAGGAGTGAGAAATTCGGCGCTGTAGCCACCCAAACTGCCGGCGATAGCTGGTGCGGCCATGGATTCAGGTGGGAAAGTTCTGAAGGGTTGTGGAGGAAGGAGACGAGAAGGAACCCTCAGAAATTTCGCGGGAAGAAGAAGAAAGCTTCAGACTTGCAGAGGATGGAGGTGAGAGTCGCTAGGGCATCGGCTCATGCGACGGGACGAAAGAGGGAAAAGAGGTGAACGAAGAAGAGGAATCGTTATCGCATCGATTTAAGGAAAAAATAAATGCTCCAAAAGGTGAGGCGACAGAAAACGACAAACGAGGTTGACCGCCTCGAACGACTTTAGCTTAACTGAAAGGAGCGCTTAAACAGAGGTATTCGAAGTCTTTTCACTTTACAAAAGAGAGAGAGAGAGAACTTATTTAAATTCTGAAATTCTTTATATCAGTTTTAAAAGAAGATCTTTTCACAAAATACACATGCCTAACTCCCTTCTAAGAGATGTAAATCTCTCTTCAGGTAGGGCCTTTGTGAAAATGTCTGCTAACTGATTATTTGTATCAATAAAGGATATTTCAATATTGCCATTAGCTACATGATCACGAATAAAATGGTATCTAACCTCAATGTGTTTGGTCCTGGAATGCTGAATTGGATTTTTGGTGAGGTTGATAGCACTGGTGTTGTCGCATAGCAGTGGAATTGACTTGATTTTGAGTCCAAAATCTCAAGTTGTTGCTTTATCCATAAGAGTTGTGTACAACAACTTCCAGCAGCTACATACTCAGCCTCAGCTGTAGACAGTGCTACTGAATTTTGTTTCTTTGAGGACCATGATACTAAACACCCTGCAAGAAACTGACAACAACCACTGGTGCTCTTTCTATCTACCTTACATCCAGCATAGTCAGCATCAGAATATCCTACTAAATTTACATCACAAGAGTTTGGATACCATAGACCTAAATCATGAGTTCTGGCTAAATAACGAAAAATTCTTTTTACAGAAATTAAATGTGACTCTCTAGGATCTGCTTGATATCTAGCACACATGCATACACTAAATAATATGTCAGGTCTACTGGCGGTTAAATAAAGTAATGAACCTATCATACCTCTGTAGACCTTTTGATCTACTTTCTTACCATCCTTGTCACTGTCCATCCTGGTTGATGTACCCATTGGTGTTGACAGTGGCTTGGTGTTATCAAATCCAAACTTCTTCAACAGTTCTTTGGTGTACTTTGCTTGACAGATGTGAGTTCCTTCCTTTCCTTGTTTGATTTGAAGTCCAAGGAAGTAGTTGAGCCCCCATCATACTCATCTCAAATTCTCCCTGCATTAACTTTTCAAAATACTTGCACAGGGATTCATCAGTAGATCCAAAGATGATGTCATCCACATAAATTTGAACCAACAATATGTGTTTAACTTTTGTTTTTATAAAAAGAGTGCTATCTACTTGACCTCTACTGAAACCATGTTTTAAGAGAAAAGAGCTAAGCCTCTCATACCAGGCTCTAGGTGCTTGCTTTAACCATACAAAGCCTTATGCAATTTAAAAACATGATTCGGAAAGTCTATATCATCAAAACCCGGCGGTTGTTCCACATAAACTTCTTCTTTTATAAAACCATTTAAAAAGGCAGATTTAACATCCATTTGAAATAATTTTAAATCTAGAGCAGATGCGTAAGCTAATAATATTCTAATGGCCTCAAGTCTAGCTACAGGTGCATAGGTTTCATCAAAATCTATGCCTTCCTCTTGAGAATAGCCTTGAGCTACCAGTCTAGCCTTGTTTCTTAAGATTGCACCAGATTCATCTAGTTTATTTCTGAACACCCATTTGGTGCCAATAACTGGATGATCTGACGGTCTAGGAACAAGTGACCATACTTGGTTTCTCTTGAACTGATTCAGTTCATCTTGCATGGCCATTATCCAAGATTCATCAGTAAGTGCTTCATTGACTGTCTTAGGCTCTATTTGAGATACAAATGCAAGGTAATCACAAGGGATCACATTACCTCTTGTTCTTACCCCTGCAGATGGATCACCAATGATGTTTTCAGGTGGGTGATCTTTCTTGTATCTCCATTCCTTTGGAAGAGTTTCATGAGAAATTTCTTCTTGTTGTAATTCTTCCAGAGGCGGATCATCCTTGTCCTCGATTGATGTGTCTTTTAGTTTCTTGGACAATTCATCTGCATCATCATTATCACTATCTACTTCCTTTCTCAAGGAAGGGTAGTTTCATCAAAAATAATGTGCACAGACTGTTCAATCAATAAGGTACGTTTATTAAACACTCTATAGCCTTTGGGTTTAGAAGTGTACCCATGAAGATGCCTTCATCTGATTTGGCATCCAACTTACCAATGTCCCTTTTTCCATTGTTGTGAATGAAGCATGGACATCCAAAGGTTCTGAGATGGCTGATCTGTGGCTTTTTCCCTTTGAACAGTTCATAAGAGGTCTTCTTAAGGATTGGTCTGATCATTGCTCGGTTGACAATATAGCTTGCTGTGTTAACTGCTTCAGCCCAAAAATATCTTGGCAGATCATATTCTGAGAGCATAGTTCTCGCCATATCCAGTAGGGTTCTATTCTTTCTCTCGGCAATGCCATTTTGCTGTGGTGTTCTTGGTGCTGAGAAGTTGTGCTCAATTCCTTGACTCTCACAGAATCTAGCAAACTTTTCATTCTGAAACTCACCACCATGATCTGATCGGATAGACACAATGCTGAACTTTTGATCTTTCTGAACTTTCTTGCTGAAGCTGACAAAGTTATCGAAAGTGTCATCTTTATGCTCTAGGAATGAAACCCATGTAAATCTTGAATAGTCATCAACTATGACAAATCCAAAGTTCTTTCCTCCAAGACTGGTAGTCCTCATTGGCCCAAATAGATCCATATGTAGGAGCTCTAAGGGTTTTGAGGTGGTTACCACGGTTTTTGATGAAGGAGCTCTTGGTATGCTTTCCTTTAGCACAAGGTTTACAAACACCTTCCAATTTTCCACTGACTTTTGGTAGACCTTCCACAAGATTTTCTTCAATAGTTTTCTTATGCCATCTATGCTGCAATGTCCAAGACGTCTGTGCCACAATTCAGTAGACTTGTCTTTACTAGCTGCCAGACAGACGTTTTGCTCTTTGAGTTCTTCAAGGTAGAGTACATACAATTCTTTTCTCTATTAGCTTCAAAGATGATTTCTCCATCCTTCAGTATGCTACACTTAGACTCTTGAAACTTGATTTGATGGCCTCTGTCGCACAGCTGACTAATGCTAATTAGATTGTGCTTCAATCCTTTGACCAATAATACATCTTCAATGACTGTTTTTCCTTTGTTGTTCACAGACCCGCTGCCTACTACTGTGCCTTTCCCATTATCTCCATAGGTGACTGTCCCTTCTTCAGCTTGGAGGTGGGTGAAAAGCTTCTGATTTCCTGACATGTGCCTTGAGCATCCACTGTCCAAATACCATTTGGATGCTCGAGTGTTGACCTGAAATAGAAATCTCAGTTTTAGGTACCCAAGTTTCATTGGGTCCTTGAGGGTTAGTACAACATTTTCCCTTTTATTATCCATTTTTATGTCTTTTGGACATATTCTTTTATGTGACCTAACTTGTTGCAATGACTGCAACAAGACATTTTTGTTACTTTTTCAATATATTTAATGTTAGCTTTGTATGCAATGTCTTGTTCGGTATAAATTTGGAGTTGGATATGTTTTAGGGTAAATTGTGGTATCTTCATTGTCTGGAGGTGTATATCCTATTCCTCGTTTATTTTACCTGATCTTCTAGCTCCTTTTAATATAAGGGAGTTTTTCCCATTTGTGAATTTTCTAGAGTGCTTGCTAGTTTATTGTTTTCTTCATTTAGTTCTTTACTGATTTCTTAATTCATCTGAGCTTTCTGTTTTTCTAGTTTAAGATTTGTTTATTCTTCTCTTTTAAGTCTTCACATAATAGTTCATTTCTTCTCTTAAACTCCGTTATTGTTTTTCTAGTTCCTCATTTTCAGTTTTTAGATCTGAGTTAGTATTTTCAAGACAGGCATTATTCTTCTTACAAGCTTTTAATAGTTTGCATACATTTCTGTATTTGTCATATAGTTCATTAAAAGCTTCTTCTATGTTATCTGAATCTGAATCATTACAGGAATCAAAAAGAGGAATCAGAAGTTACCTTATCCTCGGTATTTGCCATAAAAGCCAGGTTGGCTTCTTCTTCATCACTGCTGCAGCTTGACTCACTGTCTGAGTCGCTGCTGTTTTCCCATGCAGCTGCCATGGCTTTCTTCTTGTACCTTCTGAACTTCTTGGAGTTATCCTTCTTTCTAAACTCTGGCTTCTTGAGCTTTGGACACTCAGCCTTCATGTGTCCTGGCTTCTTGCACTCGTAGCAGAGTGGCTCATTTCTCTTCTGATCTTTTCCGTCTGGTCTCTTGAAATCTTTTTTTTCTTGAAATACCTCCTACCGGACTGGAACTTTCTTCTTGGCCAGGATCCTTTGCAATCTTCTTGACAGCATAGCTTCTTCATCACTGTCTTTGCTGTCCTCACTGTTGTCCAAAGATTCTTCAGATGAGTCCTCATCAGCTTTGAGCGCATTGGACTGCTTCTTTCTACTGGAGGATTCTCCTAATCTCTCCATGTTTATCTCAGGCCATGAGTGACCCAACTAGCTTTTCTAGAGACATTCTCTTCAGATCATTGGCTTCCTCAATGGCCGTTACTTTTGGAGTCCATGAGGATGGCAAGGATCTAAGAATTTTCCTGACCATATCTCCCATTTCATAGGTTTTTCCTAATCCGGCTAACCCATTAGTGATGTCTGTGAATCTACTGAACATTTGGGTTATGGATTCACCTGACTGCATTTGAAATCGCTCATATTGAGTTACAAGAATCTATTCTTGTCTCCTTGACCTTATCTGTGCCTTCATAAGTGATTCTGATCTTTTCCCACATTTCATTGCGGATTTGCAGGCTGAAACTCTGTTGAATTCTTTCTTACTTAGCGCACAACACAGCATGCTCTTGGCTTTACAATTTAGAGAAATTTTTTTCTTGTCTTCATCTGTCCATTGAGCTTTTTCATTTGTTACCAGAAGATCTCCTTCTCTATTATCGACCAAATTGATAATCATGTCCTTGCAGGAAGTACTCCATTCTTGTCTTCCAATAGGTATAATCTTCACCATCGAACAAGGGAGGTCTGTTGACTGACTGACCTTCGTTGTGACCTTGGGCTGCCATGGATCTTTACTCTTCAGATCGTTGGATCTTGTTCTTTGTCGAAGAGACTCGCTCTGATACCACTTGTTGCCCGGTGGCGAACCAGAGGGGGGGGGGTGAATGGGTCTTTAAAAATTTACTTAGTTAAACCTGAACTTAAACAAAACACAAAAACGTTCTTGGAAGAGATTAGTAATGGTTAGTAAAAAGAACAATCACACAAAGAAGACAATCACACAACACACAGATTTATCCTGGTTCGGATCTCCTCTCCTTAGGAGTCCTACGTCCAGTCCCTGAGCAAACCTCAGGATTCCACTATCTAGGGTACAGTCCCCCTATGGACGAAACAAACACCCAGCTCAGCTGGTCTTCCTTCACACTCGAAGGGAACACAACCCTGGTACCACCAGGTCTTCCTTCACTCCTGAAGGGAAAAAACACCCACCCTGGAAACCACCAGGTCTTCCTTCACACCCGAAGGGAAACAAACAAGGGAATCTGAAAAAGGATTGACTAGCCCCTAGATCAAGCTTAACAGAACTCGATCTGAAGCTACAAGCACTGAGAGTTAAGATCTACACAGGTGCTCTCTCTCAGAACTATTCTAGCTCTCTTCTGATTTTTCTCACAGCACAGGGAGCTAAGAGCCAAGGCGGAATGGAATGAAAAAGCTGGCTCTAGAATTCTTGTGAAGACTTGAAAGACTGCAGAGTTGTTTTGTCTCTTGATCCTCTATCTCTATATATTTTCAAATCTTCTGTCTTGTATATATATCTTCATCTTGAATGTAGACGATGAGATAGCCGTTGTCTCACAGCTTTGGTGAACGTTAGACTGAAGGATTTGTGGAAGCTTCCAGTCAACAGTCTTTTGTTCTTTTGAGCACGCAAGTGATGAGATCTTCTGAGGTGACTTGTAGTTCTTTCTATGTCCAACGTTGTAAGATGGTACAACTTCAAGGTTCTGCAAAAGTTGAGCTTTAATGGTAGACAGCTAACACTATCTCCAGATGTCAGTCAACGTTAGAGCAAGTAAACACAGATATAGTAGTGACAGTTTACCGTTCTAAAAGATACATGCAGAGAATACACGATAATGGAAGATATGTTCTGCGTGCATGCAGAGATACGTTCAGTCTTCATTAAATGCATAGCAGTCAAACAGGTGAGATACGACTTTGACTATTCAACGTATTTCAAATCAAGGTAAACATTATTTGATGGAAACATGACTTATGAAATCGTTATGAGATCATGATAGTCTAAGAGAGTCGTATGAATCATAACAAATCGTTATAGACTCAGAAGAAGTCGTTATGATAACTTACGAAATCGTTATGACGAGAAAAGTCATTATAAACTTCTGAAGAAATCGTTATGATAACTTAAGAAATCGTTTATGACAAGCAAATCGTTATACTCTGAAGAAAATCGTTTGATACTTATGAAATCGTTATGACTAGCAAGTCGTTACGAGTTCTAAAGGAATCGTTACGATGACTTATGAAGTCGTTATGACGAGCAAGTCGTTACGAGTTCTAAAGGAATCGTTACGATGACTTATGAAGTCGTTATGACTGGCAAGTCGTTACGAGTTCTAAAGGAATCGTTACGATGCTTATGAAATCGTTATGACTGGCAAGTCGTTACGAGTTCTAAAGGAATCGTTACGATGACTTATGAAATCGTTATGACGAGCAAGTCGTTACGAGTTCTAAAGGAATCGTTACGATGACTTATGAAGTCATTATGACTGGCAAGTCGTTACGAGTTCTAAAGGAATCGTTACGATGACTTATGAAATCGTTATGATATCGACTGTTTGAACTTTAGAACTTACAAGAAGTCGTTACATCTTTACTGGAATCAATGCATATATGTACTTACCATAAGTGCTTGATTTCTTTGAGATTTCTGTGCTTAAGGCTAAATGAAATGTAGTTAGAAAACTTTTGACAGAGTCTTGTTATCAAAAAATAAGTATGTAATTGATTTAAAATACGTGGGGATGGACTGTTCATCAGGACGAATTAATTCTTGAATCCTTCAATTACATACACCCAACCTTCGTTTGCTTGCGAACCCCGTTTATACTTGAATTCAGAGCATGAGAAAATATTCCTAAACCGACATCTTGTTAGCTTTTTGAACGCCCTTGGTTTCGAAATTTTATCATGTATTCACTCAAATTAATTCGTTGAACCCTGACTGGTCTATTTAGGTCACCTAAAGGAACCCGATCAATGCATATCTAAACTGTTGTCATTTTCAAATTAACGTGCATGTTGATAGATATACATGTCTACTTTCGTTTAAACTAATTTATGCTTTTTAGATCACCGTGCTATTTGATATGGAATTTAGAACGTCCATGTATCACAGAGGACTCGTCCTGGGAAAAAGGGAAAAAGGGCAAACCCACCTGTTAACGCGACGACGCGATCCACCGCAATATCAGTGGGGTCACGCCGGGCATTGACATCGCATCAAGAACGCGGCGGCATAAGTTGCCGCGATTCACTCCGGACCGGCCAGACCGGCCAGGCCCCATGTCGCGCCCGACCGCCCTATCGCGACTTGAATCGCGACAGGTAGTCTGCCGCGTTTTCATGAATCCGACCAGAATGGAAAATTTTGCATATGCCCTGTTGTTTAAGCTATATACCCCTTAATTAGCCATGATTAACCATGTTATAGTTAATTCGACTTGGTAAATAAATAAATGGCATTAATGATATATTTAATTATTTAAAATGACATTTGCACGACTTGTCATATCCTCAAGATTTCTTTACACTTACACACACACACACACTTATATGCCATTTGACCTTGATAAATTATGCAATAATGTATTCGGTAAATTAGCAAATTAAATGACTAAATTACCCTATTTTTATTAATACAATTTTTTCATTTTTATACGCGCATTTTAAATACAATTATCGTTTTCCCTCGGCTTCGAGCACTCGAGGCATGACGGACCCGTTTTTCTACACATTTTCTCTTGACTTAGACCACCTCTCCACTGGGAATACTCTCGACTGGACCAGGGACTCCTTGTCAAGACCTCCGTAAGTCTTCTTGGCTTTGGCACACGTCCTTAGCCAACGAGCTAGTCGTACCCCAAACCCGATACACATTAGGGATCAGTACGATCCATGCCTTAGTGTTTTTCCTTCTTGTCTCGGGATCACTCCGACCATTTGGCCGTGTTCACGACACGACTAAGTGGGTGGTTGTGACTTCTACCAGACTACCGGCACCCACTTAGTGCAGTGCAACCGTTACTATC
Source organism: Colocasia esculenta (assembly GCA_014218235.1). Classification (NCBI taxonomy): domain Eukaryota; kingdom Viridiplantae; phylum Streptophyta; class Magnoliopsida; order Alismatales; family Araceae; genus Colocasia; species Colocasia esculenta. The sequence goes on from JACBKR010000627.1 coordinate 21,282, forward strand.
GAAGTTCACGTTGTTTTACGAAATTGTCCCTATCTCATCTAATGTCTATTCTCTTATCTGTTCACGTTCTCTCTACACTCTCATCTATCTCGTCTAGTACTCTCTTATCTCTTATTGGTACTCTATTGGCCATTCGTGTGATTGTCTAAGATAAAGAAATGACTAATGCCAGCGCAATAGGGCCTGATCAGGTCCTGGGAGGAGCGCCCGAAAAGTGCTAGTGCCCATGGAGTTAAAATGATCAAGGATGTGTTATGGAATGCATCCAGTGCCAGTTTACTATCTATATTAATCTATGACAATCAAAGTGCTATCTCAACAGTGCAAGCGTGATCGTTACTAGTGCACCGTTGTGCAATTTACATGTTATATCGTTACATGGCCATTCTATTGTCGTTCTCGTTGTACTATTTTCCCTGTGCCAGTTGCAATGTTCTCTCATTATCGTGACATGCTCTACACGACTTTACTCTCTAGTTAACCTGCCTTTAAAATATTAACTATTTAAAGCATGCTTGTGTTTATGAGATATTAAGTCCTACTGGGTTGTTATTCGTTCATCCTGCGTATTTATTTAATGTGTTTCAGGTGAGTCGGATCATGACCACACTTACGAGGATGGGACCGATGAGGAGGCTCAAAAGTGACCATTCAGCAGCCACTATGCTATCTAGTAGTAGTTTGTTAGTATAGTTTGTTGAGTTAGTGAGTCAGTTAGTCGTTAAGTAATATTTTGATTTGGAATATAGTACTCTGGGCCCTAGTTTTGGCTCTGATACGTTGATGTATTAGTCAGTTTATGAAGATGATGAGTTATAGTGAATGTAATGGAGATTGTTGGATTATAATGAGATATGAGGTTGTTTGGTATTATTTCCATTTGTGTAATGGTTTGTTATTTATTTCTCGCTCTGTACTATTTAATAACTGTAATGCCGCTCTGATATTCCGCATCGGGGCATTACAGTTTTGTGGTATCAGAGCCTAGGTTATTCTTAAGTATAGGATGATCTAGGTTTAACCTGCCTTGACTTAGAGTCTAAATTCCATACCTATGTGAGATGGGTAGAACCTTGGGTAATAAGATAAAATGAACTCACACACGCACAACTTAGTGCAAATTCAGTAACTTACATTAAACATTCTCTTTTGAAGGAACTTAAACCTCAACAATGGCAGCGGAGCGTGCACAACTCCGTGACATGCAGCAAACAATTCAGCAACTTACTCAGGCTTTACTCCAAGCTGCTAGAGCCAATAATAACAACAACAACAACAACCAAGGAGTTGGTGAATTATACAGAAACTTTCGCAATCTGAATCCACCCCGATTCAGTGGAACCACAGATCCTGATGAGGCAGAAAATTGGCTCAAGGAGACTGAGCGTATTTTCACGTTATGCAATGCGCGGATGATGATAAGCTACTGTTAGCAACATTCCAGCTAGAAAGGGACGCCCGCGCGTGGTAGGAGTCCGTTGAGGCTACCCGAGCAAATGCACAGTTCTCATGGGAGGAGTTCAAGGAGAACTTTAACTCTAAGTACTTCTCTGAAAGAGTCCAAGAGAGGAAGGCCTCTGAGTTTGCTGCACTTAAGCAGAGGAACCTCACAGTTGCGGAATACGAAGCACAGTTCTCCCGATTGGCTCGATACGCCAATCATCTGGGTAGTACAGAATGAATGAAGGCAAAGAGATTCCTTAATGGGCTTAGGCCCGCTTACATCACGCAACTTGCGCCATTTGATATTCAGACCTACCAGAGATGGTTAGGAAGCACAATGCCTGGAGGATGCGACTGAACTCACTGAGCGCATCAAGGGTAGAATGTTCAGGAAAGAGCAAACTTCCGGAGCATCGGCAAGCCTACTAACGGCAAGAAAATGCCGTTAAGTATCACTGACGGGCCAAGCCAGGAGCGGAAGCCCAAAGTCCCCACCACTACTGCTCCGAAAACCAACCAAGATGCAAGCATTGTGACAAGCTTGGTCACACGACAGAAGAATGCTGGAGGAAGGCAAGTGCATGCCTTCATTGTGGGAGTCGAGAGCATCAGATTCCCGAATGCCCATTACTGAGGGAGAATGAGAAGTGTCCTGCGGGGCCGAAGAAGCCAGGCAGACTTCAAGCCCTGCAAGAGGTAGAGACCACCGAGGAAGGTGGAGTTGTGGAAGGTACACTACCAGTCTTTTCTCAATCAACATTTGTTTTGTTTGATACTGGCAACACATTCATTCATATCACAAGCATTGTTGATACTTTAAATGAGAAACCTGCATCTATGACATTGAATTACCTGTTAAACACCACTAGGAGAAAGGGCTCAATTGAATAAATACTATCCATTGGCTGATGTTAATATTGGTGAACTCAATCTAAGAGCTGACTTGATCTGTATGCCTATGGAGGGCTACGATGTCATTCTGGGAGCCGATTGGCTATCCACGTATGGGGCTATCGTGGATTGTAGAAGAGGGAAAATTTCTTTCAGTGAATTCCCTAAGTTGACCTTCACAGGACGTAGGCACAAGAGACACTTGTCCCTCGTCTCTGCTATAAAGGCACAAAACATGATAAGGAAAGGGAGTATGGCATTTCTTGCGCCATCGTAGTGGAAAAGAAAGCAGTTAAGATATCAGACATCCACATAGTGCAAGAATACCTGATGTGTTTCCCGATGAGCTACCAGGCATTCCACCTGAGAGAGATGTGAATTTCTCAATTGATCTCGTACCTGGAGTTGCACCGATTTCACGCCAACCCTACAGGATGTCCCCTGCTGAATTGAAAGAGTTGAAAGAGCAACTGATGGAACTTCTAGAAAAGGGTTTCATTAGGCCAAGTACTTATCCTTGGGGAGCACCAGTGTTGTTCGTCAAGAAGAAGGACTGATCTATGAGGTTATGCATCGATTACAGGCAGTTGAACAATCTCACTATCAAGAACAATACCCTCTGCCGCGTGTCGATGAATATTTGATCAGATATCAGGAGCAATTATTTTTCAAGATTGACCTTAGATCGGGATATCATCAGATGAGGATTAAAGACGCAGATATTTACAAGACAACTTTCAGGAGCAGGTATGGTCATTACTAATTGTAGTCATGTCTTTTGGACTAACCAATGCTCCTGCAGCTTTTATGCAACTAATGAACAGCATCTACCGGCCCTACCTCGACAAGTTCGTCGTGGTCTTTATTGATGATATTCTCATATACTCCAAGACCAAGGAAGAGCATGAGGAGCATCTGAGGATCGCTCTGCAAATCTTGCGGGACAACCAACTCTACGCCAAATTGAGAAAGTGTGAATTCTGGCTCGAGGAGGTGTCGTTCCTAAGTCATGTATTTCCAAGGACGGTATGCTGTCGACCCTTCCAAGGTAGAAGCTGTGCTGAACTGGGAAAGGCCGACCAATGTCACCGAGATCAGAAGCTTTCTTGGTCTGGCTGGATATTACAGACGGTTCATAAAAGATTTCTCCAAGATAGCTGTACCTCTTATGGTCTTACGCGGAAAGAGAATTCCTATGTCTGGAGCAAGGAGTGCGAGAAGAGCTTCCAGACACTGAAGCAGTTGTTGACATCTACACTATCCTCGCATTACCAGTCGAAGGAGCAGGATTCTCAGTCTACACTGATGCATCTGGAATCAGTCTAGGCTGTGTACTAATGCAGAATGAGAAAGTGATAGCTTATTCTTCAAGGTAGTTGAAGCCACACGAAGTCAATTATCCTGTCCATGACTTAGAGCTAGCTGCTGTGGTATTTGCACTCAAAATCTAGAGGCATTACCTGTATGGGAACAATTATTGTCTACTCCGACCACAAGAGTTTGAAGTACTTATTTTCTCAGAAGAAGCTCAACATGCAAAAACGGAGATGGCTGGAGTACCTAAAGGATTTTGATTTCAACATCAATACCACCAGGCAAAGGTAACAGTAGCTGATGCACTCAGTAGAAAGCCAGTAGCTTCGATATCTATCTAGTCATGGGCGAGATGCAATTGTTAGAGCAATTTGCCAGTCTAGATCTGAATATTGAAAAGAGAAGTGATAAGATGTAGTGGCTAATCTTAAAGCTCAACCCGACATCTTTGTCGAGATCAGAGAGCAATAGGCTAATGATCCGTTTCTAATAGAGTAAGGGAGACATAGCTGACAAGCCAGACTTCACCATCATTGAAGATGGAAGAATATTATTCCAAGCCAGGACATGTGTGCCTGACAATGAAGAGCTGAAAAGGAAACTGATGGATGAAGCCCACAAGACCAAGTACACAATTCACCCAGGTGCAACCAAGATGTACCAAGACATGAAAAGGTCATTTTGGTGGCCAAACATGAAGTATGAGGTAGCTGAGCATGCCGCGCACTGCCTCACTTGTCAGCAAGTAAAAGTAGAACACCGTCGTCCTGCGGGTGTACTCAGGCCCTGGACATACCTGAATGGAAGTGGGAAAGCATCAGAATGGACTTCATCATGGGTTTACCCCGAACTCGTGGTGGACTAGATGCTATTGGGTCATTGTGGATAGATTGACAAAGTCTGCACACTTTCTAGCAATTCGAAGTACCTGGAGTGTTGATGTGCTTGCAGCTTTGTATGTGAAAGAGATAGTCAGACTACATGGAGTTCCAGTATCCATTGTTCAGATCGTGACCCTAGGTTCACTTCTAGATTCTGGAAGGGACTCCATGTTGCCCTAGGCACAAAACTCTACTTTAGCACAGCTTTCCACCCACAGACGGATGGACAGACTGAAAGAACAAATCAGATAGTGGAAGACATGCTACAAGCTTGTGCTATAGACTTTGAGGGGCATTGGAATGAACAATTGTCACTGATAGAATTCGCCTACAACAAAAGTTATCATGCAGCATTAAAATGGCACCGTTTGAAGCACTGTACGGAAGGAGCTGTAGATCACCTGTGTGCTGGAATGAAGTAGGTGAGCAGCAATGGCTAGGACCAGATATGGTGCAGAATACTAGCAGGGACATACAATTATCAGAGACAGAATTAAGGTAGCTCAGTCCACGCAGAAGAGCTATGCTGATAAAAGAAGAAGGGACTTAGAATTTCAAGCTGGAGATCATGTGATGCTCAAAGTATCCCCGACCCGAGGATTTCAGAGGTTTGGGATGAAAGGCAAGCTGAGACCGAGATTCATAGGTCCATTTGAAGTATTAGATAGAGTTGGCGAGGTGGCGTACCGACTAGCACTACCTCCCCAGTTCTCTACCGTACATAACGTGTTCCATGTGTCAATGCTAAGAAGTACGTGTACGATCCATCGCACGTAATCAGCTATGATGACATTACTCTGAACAAGGATATGACCTATGAAGAAAGGCCAGTGAAGATCTTAGACAAGAAAATGCAACAGCTTCGGAATCGATCCATACCTCTGGTCAAGATTCTGTGGAGGAATCACGAAGTTGAAGAGGCAACATGGGAGCCCAAAGCAACCATGCGATGAAATTATCCGGATTTATTCAGTAAGACATTCTTCCTCTTACGATTATATGATTTGGGGACCAAATTCTTTTTAAGAGGGGGAGGATGTAGCACCTTGATTTTTAAAATCAAGAAAAATAAAATTTTATTATTTAATAAATGAGATAAATGATTTAATTAGAATAAAGGGAGAATACATGGAATAAAAGGGAATTAAAACAATACCCATTAAGCTAAATTATTAATGGGTTACTTAATAACCAAACCTAATAGATTGGGCCCAATAGGGTTAGCCCATCATGGGATGAGAAATAATTAAGCCAAATTCGGAATAAAAATAAGTGGTAATTAGGAAAGGGTTTAAATAATTATTAAATAAGTCATATCTATCCTAAAAAGAGTCCTACACTTACCCTAAACCTTTACCCACGAAATTGGATCCCATCCCAACTCTATTAGGTGGATAAATAAGAGAAAGTGGGAGATAAAGAAGAAAATTCAGAGTTTAATGGAAGGGAGGACTCTTATAATGGCTAGGACTCCTATAGTTAGCCATATACACCAAAAACTCATCCCTAGCAACTTATTTTCGTGGCTGGAACTCTGGAGAACGAGGAGAAGGGCTGGAGACAAAGGAGCAAGGAGGAGGAGGCTAGAACAAGGAGGAGTTTTTCTGATTTTCGTCATCAAACTAGGATTTTCTTACACCACGAAAAAGGTAGGCAATCTCTCAAGCACAAATCGTGTAAAAATTATCCTAGGTATTACATGTACCTCTTCAAAAGCCCTATAGTTTCGTGGTATTCTGTTCATCCATTTGGGCGAATTTAATTCATGAATCCTTGTTGTCACCATGAACCCGAAATCTCATGTTTTCTCTAATTCCTCGCACGTACTTGTTCCCATGCTATCAGAAAATTCTCATTGATACTATAGTGAATTAGAATTCAAACGCCGCTGGTTTCGTTCTATTTTGATCTCCCATGAGGGAGAATTAATTCTTTGAATCCCTGTCAGATACATACACCTAACCCTTCATGTTTGCTTGTGAACTCCATTTATACTTGACTTCAGATCATGCAAAATTATCATAAATACTACATCTTGTTAGCTTTTGAACATCCTTGTTTCGAAATTTTTCATCATGTATTCATCTCAAATTAATTCGTTGAACCCTGACTGCGCCTGTTTAGGTCACATAAAAGTAACCTGATCAATGCATCTAAACCTTGTCTATTTTCAAATTAATCATGCATGTTGATAGATATACATGTCTACTTTCGTTTAAAACTAGTTTCGTACTTTTTAGATCACCGTGCTATTTTATATGGAATTTAGAATGTCTATGTATCACAGAGGACTCGCCCTGGGAAAAGGGAAAAAGAGCAAACCCACCTGTTATCGCGACGGACGCGATCCGCCGTGATATCAGTGGGGTCGCGCCGGCCATTGACGTCGCGTCAAGAATGCAGCGGCATAAGCCGCCGTGATTCACTCCGGACCGGGCCAGACCGGCCAGGCCCCGTGTCGCGCCGACCGCCCTGTCGCGACTTGAATCGCGACGGGTAAGTCTGCCGCGTTTTCATGAATCCAACCAGAATGGAAAATTGTGCATATGCCCTATGTTTAAGCTATATAACCCTTAATTAGCCATGATTAAACCATGTTATAGTTAATTCGACTTGGTAAATAAATAAATGACATTAATGATATAAATTTAATTATTTAAAATGACATTTGCACGACTTATGATATCCTCAAGATTTCTTTACACTTACACGCACACAACATTATTAAATGCCATTTGACCTTGATAAATTATGCAATAATGTATTGGTAAATTAGCAAATTAAATGACTATATTACCCTATTTTTATTAATACAATTGTTTTCATTTTTATATGCGCATTTTAAATACTGTTATCGTTTTCCTCGGCTTCGAGCACTCGAGGCACGACGGACCATTTTCTACACACTTTCTCTTGACTTGGACCACCTCTCCACGGGAATACTCTCGACTGGACCAGGGACCCCTTGTCAAGACCTCCGTAAGTCTTCTTGGCTTTGGCGCACGTCCTTAGTCAACGAGCTGGTTGTACCCCAAATCCCGATACGCATTAGGGATCAGTACGATCCATGCCTTAGTGTTTTTCCTTCTCATCTCGGGATCACTCCGAACCATTTGGCCGTGTTCACGACACGACTAAGTGGGTGGTTGTGACTTCTGCCAGACTGCCGGCACCCGACTTGGTGCTGTGCAACCGTTACTATCGGAGTTTCACGTTGTTTTACGGAATTGTCCCTATCTCATCTAATGTCCATATCCTCTTATTTGTTCACGTTCTCTCTACACTCTCATCTATCTCGTCTAGTACTCTCTTATCTCTTCTTGGTACTCTATTGGCCATTCGTGTGATTGTCTAAGTTAAAGAGATGACTAATGCCAGCGCAATAGGGCCCGATCAGGTCCTGGGAGGAGCGCCCGAAAAGTGCCAGTGCCCATGGGAGTTAAAATGATCAAGGATGTGTTACAGCATGCATCCAGTGCCAGTTTACTATCTAGATTAATCTATGACAATCGAAGTGCTATCTCTATAAGTGCAATCGTGATCGTTACTAGTGCACCGTTGTGCAATTTACATGTTATATCGTTACATGGCCATTCTATTGTCGTTCTCGTTGTACTATTTTTCCTGTGCCAGTTGCAATTGTTCTCTCGTTATCGTGACATGCTCTACATGACTTTACTCTCTAGTTAACCTGCCTTTAAAACATTAACTATTTAAAGCATGCTTGTGTTCATGAGATATTAAGTCCTACTGGGCGTTATTCGCTCATCCTGTGTATTTATTTAATGTGTTTCAGGTGAGTCGGATCATTACCACACTCACGAGTATGGGACCGATGAGGAGGCTCAAGAGTGACCATTCAGCCACCAGTGCTATCTAGTAGTAGTTTGTTAGTATAGTTATGAGTTAGTGAGTCAGTTAGTCATTAAGTAATAGTTTGATTTGGAATAAAGTACTATGGACCCTAGTTTTGGCTCTGATACGTTGATGTATTAGTCAGTTTATGAAGATGATGAGTTATTAGTGAATGTAATGGAGATTGTTGGATTATTAATGAGATATGAGGTTGTTTGGTATTATTTCCATTTGTGTAATGGTTTGTTATTATTTCGCTCTGTACTATTTAATAACTATAATCCCGCTCCGATATTCCGCGTCGGGATGTTACACAACTGCTTCTCTTCTAAAGACCTTGGAAGATGCAAGTTTCAAGATCTCCTGGACAAAGTCTTCAAGATCCAAAGGATCCAGAAACTCTCTCAAACGGCTAAACTGCAAACAGTCATCAAGCTCCAATGGCTATCTTCTTCAAACGGCTATATTTTGAAGATTATAAAAGAAGTTCAATAGAGAGACTGCAAAAGAAGATATACACACCAGATACACACAAGTGCACACAAGCCAATTCTCTTGAAAAGCTTCATTCGAATCATTCATAGCTCTCTCTCAAGCCTTCCTGCTAGCAATAGTCGGAGAGCTCCACTTCAAAAAAATTTCTTCTGAAGTTCTGTGTTGGGTGGGAATTGTAATTGTGTTATTTTCTTCAAGTCCACCCTTGTTGCTTCAGATAGGATTTAGTTTCATTTCTTGATCTTTTAATCCTACTGAATTCAGTGTGTGTTTGTGCTCAGATTTGAGGCAAACACACAAAGTTTTAATTCTTCTTCCTTTGTAATCTCTGCAGAAGGTAGTTCTGCATTGCCCCTCATGTGAAGGGAAGGCCTTGTGAAAGGCAGTCATTGTACCCCTGATTAGGGAAGACTTGCTTGGGAGCAAGTGGTTTGTAATTCCTCTCAAGAGTGAGAGAAGGCCAATATTTTGACAGTTAGTGGAAATCTTAAGTGGTTGACTTGAGGACTGGATGTAGGACTTCCATGTGGGAACGGCCAAACCAGGATAAAATCCTTGTGCATTTCTTTGTGTGATTGTTTCCGCCTAGTTTACACTTGAATCACACACATCACACTAAGTACTAACATATCCATTTAGTGTTGTGTTTTTTAGAAGAAAATTTTAAAGATAAAAAGTCCTATTCACCCCCCCTCTAGGACTGTTTGTTTGCCATTTCGATCCAACAAAGACCCCGCCAACATGCGGCTATGAGTAGACCAAACTCCATCAGCAGACGGATCTGTGATCAAGGGACCGTCAACGCCACCGAGTTCAAGCAATTGGCAGCGACAACCAAGAGATCCTGTAAGCAACATCAATGTTGTTGCATTGTTTTATCAAAAAAAAGGGAAAAGAAATAGAGAGGCTAAAAATCGAGATGTCTCATCGGACTTGTCCATTGGACGAGGGTAAAAAAGACTCAAAACCCGACCATGGTGAAAACCCGCAAAGGGCGCCATGGGCACAATTGGGAACCCCGCTACATGAAAACCCGAAAGGACATGTAGGCAAAAGGAAGAGGGGGTCAAATTGGGTGAAAACCCGTAAGGGCACTCAATTTGATAATGAGAATAAATAAATAAACAAACAACAACCATTCAACAATGACAACAAGCAATGAAATCAATGTCCACTATTACTGATTCAAAAGAGTTTACAAAAGGTCCTGGACTTACTCCCAAGATACAACTTTCAAAGCAAAGATCGAAAAGAGGGAAAAACATGTATATCGTGGGCGAGGGTTCGAGAATTATAGCTCGATCTGATATTCGACCCTCTCACATGTTGTACCAGTAGTGTCCAGTATCAACAACATTATATCAAGCTTCAACAATGATACAATCATGAGAATCTCTTTAGTTGTGAGAGCTTCAATTATCTCCTGGACAACTCATGTGCCATGCATGACACACAAGATCTCAATCAATTGATCAGTTAAAGTACAACAAAGACGGAGCTAGCATTGCATTAAATCAACATGTCGTGCTCAAGTGATTATCTCATAACTTAGATGGCTTTTATTATAATCACTGTCGACCATCAAACTAGGAGGAAGCAATTCATGAGTAAATGAAGATGGATCAGCTACGTCCAAAGAATCAGTGCCATAAACAGAACTCTCATGCATTTGGTCTGATGAGTGAAAATAATGGTCACCCATATGTGAAACAACTGAAGTTGCTTGCAGGGACTTGGAACTCAGGGCAGAGCAACGGGGTTCACCAATAACATCAAAGTTTACATATGTGCCAATGTTACTTCTATTAACAATACATGTTATCATGGGAGAGCTGAGAAATAGAAGCCACAAGATCGTTGCACAACACTTGATATGGCCATATATGTTGGCACATTTCATGATGTAAGAGACCCCAGCACACTTGGAACATTAACACTTTCTTGGATGTTGACTTCCTGACAACCTAGAATACAATTCGATCTGATGGTTGCACATGAGATTTTGGAAAATGGTTGCTGGATGGCTAGACCAAACCTGGCCTTTAAAGCATCTGCCAATTCCGACCAAGAGAGGGTCTCCTTCCTGGCAGAAAAGTTCTGCCCAAGAGAGGGTTGCCTTTCATAGATCTATGGACATCGTGCCAACTAGAATGGAACAAAGAACAAGGACTCTTTTTTTCTAGAGTGAAGACATAGCTATCATCATCCTCAGGTGCCATGGAAGAGGCAGAGATGGCGGTGCTCTGAGTGGGCTCAACCACACTCTACCAGGGCTACCAATTCACATGGTATACAGCTGGGCCCACTCGAGCAAGACATAGCAATTGCTCTGTAAAGAAAATGAAAGAAGGAGTGGGTTAAAGATCGATGATTTGATGCCTGGTTCACCAAGGCAACCCACTCTCCACCCACCAAGAAGCCCAGTCAAATGAGCTATCAAGCCAATTTCAACCATTCTATTTGAGCCAATACCATGGAATTCACCCACGGACGTTGCTGTGCTCAATTTTCGCTCGCATCGTCCACGGGTGGGGGGCATTTGTGGACGTATGATTTTGAGGCAGCATGAATGAAAGAGAGATGAATTGGATGTCCCTTGCTGAAGATGATCTGCAGAAGCTCGAATTGAAGGAGCCTTTATAGCCTCTATACAGTCTCATGTACAAGAAAGAGATGTGCACAGAAACCTAGAATGCACCTAAGGCTGCCACATGTTCAAAAGTCATTTTCCTTAGTGCCACTTGAATGAAAGGGCATTTTGGTAATAATAGAATTCCCCAAATAGTCTTCAGAGATGAATCACATCAGTTGGATATCATGCTATGCTTGTTTCTGAGTTTTCACAAAATGTGAGTCGACTTCAGTTTCCATGTGAGTCGACACTACTGACCAAATGTCAGTTCAGGCTAACTGGCGGGACACTAGAGTCGACCTCATCAGCAGCTAGTGTCGACCTCATTAGCAGCTAGAGTCAACCTCATCAGCCTCTAGAGTCGACCTCATCAATAGCTAGAGTCGACCTCATCAGCAACTAGAGTCGAGCTCATCAGCAGCTAGAGTCGACCTCATCAGTAGCTAGAGTCAACCTCATCAGCTACTAGAGTTGACCTCATCAGTAACTAGAGTCGACCTCATCAGCAGCTAGAGTCAACCTGATCAACAACAAGAGAAATGGCCCACCTCCAAGCATGCCCTATCACCTATGTTAGCCCCTGATGGATCAAGATATGATTGTGTCGACGCTTTTTCCTCATGAGGTCGATGCACATCTCTCATAAGGTCGAACACATTTCTTATGAGGTCGATGCACATCTCTCATGGGGTCGACACACATTTCTTATGAGGTCGACGCACATCTCTCGTGAGGTCGACGCACATCTCTCGTGAGGTCAACACACATTTCTTATGAGGTTGACGTACATTTCTTACGAGGTCGAAACACATCTCTCATGAGGTCGACTCAAGTCCACTTGCATCGACACAGATTCTCTACGAGGTCGACACAAGTCTGGTGGGTGTCGGCACGCATGCAACATGGGACCTAACAGAAATGGCGGTCGAGTACACCCAGCCGTCCCACATAAGACCCAAGAGAAATGACAGACAAGTACATCCCCACTGTTAACACATGAGACCCAAGAGAAACGGCGGACAAGTACATCCCCGCCGTTAACACATGAGACCCAAGAGAAACGGAAGACAAGTATAGCCCCTCCATTAACACATTAAACCCAAGAGAAACGGCGGACAAGTACACCCCCGCCGTTAACACGAGACCCAAGAGAAATGGTGTACAAGTACACCCCCGTCGTTAACACATGATACCCAAGAGAAACGGCGGACAAGTACACTCCCGCCGCTAACACATGAGACCCAAGAGAAATGGCAGACAAGTACACTCCCACCATTAACACATGAGTCCCAAGAGAAACGGCGGACAAGTACATCCCCGCCGTTAACACATGAGACCCAAGAGAAACGGCGGACATATACATACCGCTGTTACCACATGAGACCCAAGAGAAACGGTAGACAAGTACACCACCGCCGCTAACATGAGACCCAACAGAAACGGCGGGTAAGTACACCCCCGCCCTTATCATGCTCCACTCGGTTCAAAGAAAAGGCCCTTTTTCACATCCGCGGCTATAAAAAAGGAAAGCCGTAGCCCAAGAGAGGGGGGCTGGAGTCTGAGGTCTGGCTGGTCTACTGAGAGGAGAGCTCTAGAAGAAGCGGAGGTTTTCCCAGAAGGCTAAAGCTTGCGGTGCAAGTTTTCCTTGGAGAAGGAGCTTCTCTTTTCTCTTTTTTGTCTTTCTTGTGTGTGGGAGACCGTGAGAAGGAAGGAGAGGGTGAGTGCAGTCATGAGAGCCTTGTAGCAGCATCCCATCTCCCCCCCCCCATTTATGAGTTTCTTTCCTTTCTCTGTCATTTCTCTGTAGCATGAATGTTTATTTTACTCATTGGGATATTTGCCCATGAGTACATGCATATGAATACATGAAGCTTCTTATTGTCAAATCTCTTTGTGGTCTCTCTCCTCTCTCTCTCCTCTCTCTCTCCTCCTCCTTTTCCTTTTGTTATTATGATGTATGCCGTTTCTTTTCTACTGTCTCCGCCGCCCAGACCTGTCGCGACTTTATGACCACGCTGCCAGCCCCGTTGCGACTTGAATTTGATGCCTATAAGACCCCGCGAACCTGGAATGGAGGGAAGCACTGGGGAAAATGGGTGAGATCCTGAAATATTAGGAAAACACTCTTGCAAGGCAATATGAGGGCCATTTGTGGCGTTATGGCGCAACATGAAATTTGCCCACGGTGGAGTCGAATTCGCGTGTCTATAACTGCCACACCTTGGCGTCTGCTTTGCAGGGGAGCGAAGCGAAGGGACACAAAGTGGAGTGCAATGGAGTGAAATGGAATGAAAGAAATGAAGCGTAGCGAAGTGGAGTGCAGGGGAGCAAACTAAAAAGTAGAGACGCCAAGGTGAAAAATAGACACGTGCGACATTGGTGACTACCACCTGATAAGAGTCTTTTACCACACCCAAGAAATCACCACCAGAAGAAGACCTAAAGAAACGACTGTTTGGATTTGAAAAGGAAGATGCACGAGGAAACAAAGGAGAGATCACTTCCAGCGAAGGGAAAGTCTCTAAGGACACAATCCGTTAGGTTGCACCATTGGGGGTGTCTGCCCCTGCCGCAGGTGGATCTCTAGGAGTAAAGAGGAAAGCAGAAGGAGAGATCAACTTCCAGTGAAGGGGAAGTACTAAGGACACAATCCGTTAGGTTGCACCATTGGGGGCGTCTGCCACTGTCGCAGGTGGATCTAGGAGTAAAGACGAAATGGCGGGAGATAAATCCAAACAAGGTTCTTAAGGATCAGCCCGGAGGCAACAATAAGGAGTTGGGTATTCGACCCGAAATGGAATATTTCAAACTGCATAGAATTGGAGCGCGAATGGCTCTCAAATTGCATTGGAAGAGTGGTTTTCCATTGTGATTTCAAGATGCATGTATGCTGGGCTAAAAGAAAATTAAGGATAAAAGGAGTAGAAAATATCAAGGATAATATTGTTACGATGGCGTTGAGTCATGACCATATTTTATGTATGGGTCCGTCGTCCTCGTTTGCCAAGCGTAACAGCCTATCCGTGCGGCTGAGGATCCTATGGGATAATCTTATTTTTGATAAAGGGGAACTCAAATCCCAGATTCCTCAGAGCCACAAGGTCCTTGATATGCTCTAAGAGTATAACATATAGATACTTGATGGTAAGGCAGAACATCCTGATGTAGCGCCAGATGAGGTAACTCGAATCCTGCACTCAAAACTCATTAGCCAAGATAACAAACATTACGAGAAAAATATCATGTATAGCAAGAAGCATGCATAAAGTACTCAACAACAGGTGCAGCTCAAACAATTGTTTGTTTTGACCGTGAGGATATGTGATCTTTGGCCAAGGAATTTGGAGTTCGGATAAGAGAATCCCATGAAGAGGAAGATTTTGCGTCGATCTGACGGAGACAGGATGCAGTGCTTGCCTTGTGCAACACCATCAGGAATTTTTTGGAATTTGGAGATTTTTTTTTTTGAATTTTTGTGGAGTTTGAAAATATTTGAATGTTTATGGAATTTTGGAAATATTTGAAATTTTATGAAGTTTTGAAATATTTGAATTTTTGTGATTTTTTTTGAAATATTTGAATGTTTGTTTGATTTTGGAGATATTAAATTTTTGTGAGATTTTGGATATTCATCTTTTTTTTGTTGATTTTGAAAAAATGCCATGCCACGACAGCATTAGGGTTATGAAAATTGACTAGCGAGGTCCTTGTTACCTCCGTTTCATTAAAGGATGTCCAGAGTAGGGCGTGCATTTTAACGTGGTGCCCACGAGCTAATTGCGCGGTTAACGGTGTTACTATCAAAGCCACGCCTGAAAAGGTGACTAAGTCTGGCAGGGAGAAGGGAAGAAATTTGGAGATAAGCTTGGTATGGGAGTTGAAGGGTTTGGGTCTTGACTTCCTTCCTTGGCACAACCGTCAGAAGATTCAGTCCTATTAAGCATTGGGGCTTTTGAGTTATTTTGGAATCTTGAGTGATGACCATTTGATTCTAGGGACATGCATACGACCGGGTCCATTTAGATCTCCACGGGGACTTTGCCACTCTTTGCCATGCCCTATTAACTTGATTGTTTTGTTTTTTGCAAGCATACAACCGGGTCCATTTAGATCTCCTCGGGGACTTTGCCGCTCTTGACATGCATTTTGACATTATTCTTCTCTGGTCATTTTGATTCGCCCATTTTTGAGACATCCTCTCATGACGGAGTGCTTTGGGTTGGTTGTCCTTGCCTAGACTACCTCTAAGACTCATATTTTAGCCGAGTAAGAGGAAGAAACAGACATTTGTGCCGTTCAGGCGCGGCTGTGACGGTGATGGTGTCTACCGGAGCAATCGGCTTGGGGCGCCATGAAGTGTGTGCAAGTGCCCATGCCAAGGGCAAATTTTAATGACTCGGGAGAGAATTTTGGACTCCTGGCGCGGAGTTCTCATAATAGAAATGCTGCGGTAGCATGACAATATTTAAACTATTCATCTTTTTATGGATTTTTGAATTTTTGACACTGATAAAATATAGTAAGTTTTCAAGTATGAGTTTGGAGGATAAAGGAGGATGAATGCCCTGCGTTGGGGCGAGACTCGGAGGTCTACAAGATGCACATTTTTTGTTTTAAATTAAAAAGACATGTGGGACTGAAGCCCCCGAAAATAGTGCGAGAAGGGTTGAAGGACCCGATTAAATATAGAAAGGAGAGAATGGCAGAAAGGGGACGAATGCCCTACACTGGGGTGAGACTCGGAGGTCTATAGAATTTAAATTTTTATTTGAAAATTAAAAAGACATGTGGGGGCTAAAACCCCGAAAACAATGCGAGAAGGGTCGAAGGCCCGATTGAAAGCGGCGAGGAGAGAATGGCGGAAAGACTTTGGAGACTCCGGCGGGCCGAGGGGATAGGAGAAGAAGGAGGGCGCAGTGCCCTGAGAGGGGAAGAGAATTCGGATGGGCCGGAGGAGAGAAGGGAACAAGTGTGCCGCGAGCGGCCGAAAAGGGAGGTGCACTGCGTGGGGGGCAAGATGGAGATGTGCCACGTGGGGCACAGGAAGGAGACGTGCCACGTGGGCACTGGAAGGAGATGTGCCGCGTGGGGCACTGAAGGAGACGTGCCGCGTGGGGCACTGGAAGGAGACGTGCCACATGGGGCACTGGGAGGAGATGTGCCATGTGGGGCACTGAAAGGAGGGGTGCCACGTGGGGCAGGAATGGAGAGCGAAGAGTACAAAAGGGGCGCGATGCCCAGTATAGGAGTATGGATTATAAAAAAGATGAAAATAAAATGTCTCCTGTGGGGAGGGAATGCGGAGAACCCATGGAAGGTGCTAAGTAGCAAAAAAAATGGTTGGAAGAAGAGGGTGGTGAGGTCCCCTAGTCTTTTGCCTTGCCCGACATTTTGGTTTCCGCTTGGGGGCCGGCGTTCTGAATCTCAGGTACTTTCTCACAAATCGTGCTCAGTAGGCAGATGGTCTTGCTCTTCTCCTTGGGAATGAACGGCTCTCAAGGATTGGGGGGCTGTTGACTACGTCAAAGTGTCAAGCAACAATGGTAACTCCTTTGGAATGTAGTTTAGAGAGATGGTGGGGAGTTCCACTGGTGGAGTTGGAAGCAACAATAAGGGATCGTGCCCAAAGTTTGTATAGCATGGGTTACGGAAAGGGGCACGACCCCTTGGTAATTGATTATGCCAAGGATTTGGCCTTGGAATGACTGAGAACAATCTCCATGATTGACCCCTTCACTGGAGTGGGAAGGTTCACAATAATTGTGTGAGGGGTCATGAGAGCTTGGAGAGAGAGATTCTCTATGAGTATTTTGAAATGTGCCCGGTTGGCAACTGGAATGATTGGCATATTTTTAGAAGGCCTATTGACGGCCATGAATGGAGGGGAGGACTCCCGCTCAGAGAATTGCCCGATATGGAGACAATGACCGGTAAGGGTGAACACGGTTTGGTTCAGTCCGGTTGGCTCTTTTTTGGCTAAACCGAACTGAACCGAATCTCCAGGCCAAACCGAACCAAACCGAACCGGTTCGGTTTAAACCGAAGTTTAATATCTTCTATATCAGAAGCTCGCGCATGCCTCAATGGCTAAGCGCGCACGCTTGCTGGTGGTCAAGGGTTCGAATCCCTGCTCCGCCACCTTTTGCTACAGTAATTCTCAATTTTTGACCAAAAAATCACGCCGGAGGAGATGGGTTTTGAACCTGTGCCAGTGCGGCGGCTTTATTGCATATGCTATCCAACTGCGCTACAGTTCGTTGAGTTTATATTATACTTCTCTATATATATTGGGTTTATTCGGTTTCAGAAAGTGAAATCGAACTAAACTGTGCAGGATCCCAAACCGAACCGAACTGACCCGGTCGGTTCAGTTCGATTTTTGATTTGAACCGAATTCTGAACAGCCTTAATGACCGGCAGCGAGGAATGTAATTGTGGATTTTGAAAAGCATGCCCGGTCCCGGGGCTTCCTTATGCTGACTTGGCTCACTTCTCTTTAAAGGGGTGCACCCGCTCCGGTAGATGGGGGTGGATATGGATGGAGTGGGGGCTGTATGGCCGGTGAAGGCGTGATGGGTATGATAGAGAGGGGTTGCTCGGGTTGTTCGCCAATGGTGTTGGCGTAATGGTGGGTGTAATGGTTGGTTTAATGGTGGGGTAATGGATGGTAGTGTGGGAGGGGTAGGTAAATGGTGTATGAACATGACCTCGGAAGGCTCATTGTCGTAACACCAGGTGGTTTCGCAGATGGGTTGGGCATGGGCAACTTCTGCCCGAGCAATAGGCTGTGGTGGAGGCGGAGGTTATTGTGGTGGAGGTATAGGGGCTGGCATGGGAGCCGGAGCAGGTGCAACGTAGAGCACAAGAGCCTCTTCATGCATGGGGGCATCGTAGGGCCAGTTGGAGGTTGCTGAGTTCGAGGAGGACGAATCAGTGGACGCCTGGGTGGCGGCATGTTGTGATAAATGGGAGTTTGCGGAGGTGCATATGAGGTGGCTATTGTGTGGTGGTAAGGGGGATGGTGGATGGCGTCCATTGATCTGTTCTGCCTCGGATCAATTTGATTAAATAAGTCTACGATCGGGGAGTCCATTAAATGGGCTTGAATGTAACGTCCCTGGTCGTAGAACTCCTCCATGGAGGTGATTTGGTTCATAGCCAGGATGTGCCTGAACCTCGGAGCAGAGTTGAAAATGATTATTTTAACTTTCTCTGGCTCCGAGAGCTCATGCTGCCTTCTGGTGGCCATTGACCTCCAACGGTCAGAAAATTGTACAAAGGCCTTGTCGGCCCCCATCTTCTCGGATGCTAGATCCATGATAGAGAGATAAGGGCTGACGCGGTCCTTGTACCTCTGAAGGAATCTTTTATGAAGTGGGCGGAAGTCTCCTGCCTCACTTGGCTCTAAGGAGTAGAACCATTCGAGTGCAGGGCCGTCAAGAGATTTTCTAAATAAATATGCCAACGTGATGGGATCACGTTGCCAACGGGAAGACTCATAAAAGAATTCTTTGACATGAAGGTAGGAGTTGCCTGTGCCATTGTACAATCGGTACATTGGCATCTCCGAAGGATGAATATAGATTTGAGGGAGAGCCGGCATGGCGGCAACGAGGTCACCCATGGGATTGGAAAGCTTGTTTATTGATTCTCCAAATTATTCAATTTTGGAGAAGAGCATTCTGGAGTGGAGTGGGTGGCTGCTGGGCCTGTGAGGGAGTAATGGGGGTGGCTGTGAATTAGTGGCCCTTCCCAAGGGATGGTCTGTTCGGACCGGAGCACGGGGGTGCAAAATGGCTAGGGGGCCGAGGTGATGGAGGATATATAGGGGTATGTGGCGAAGTCGCCGAAATATACAAAGGTGGGTGCCTGGGAGAAGGAGAGGAGAAGGAGTCACACCCTCAACCAAAGATTGAATCAAGTTGAGCTGTTGAGGGGTGAGTTGATCTAGTGCATGCAGGACAGTTTGGATTGTAGGGTCTTGGTGGGGGAAAGGCTCTGCCGGTTCTGATTGGAGGTAAATGTGAGGGAACATCAATTGGTTAGTGCGTGGTGTGTGCACATAACCATAGGAAGTTGAAGGTTGTCCCTCACAGTGGTGAGATGGACGGACTTGGGATTGAAAAGATGGGGATTTGACAATATCCTCATAGTCCATGTTAAGATTAGCATGATAGTATGTGTCCATTTTTAACAAGGCAACAATCAAACATGTTGAACAAAGATTAATCAATCAATGTGGTCCAAACAAGTTAAGATGCTTATGTTTGTTTTGGACTTTGACAATTAATTAATGGATTGAAAAATATTGTGTCACTCCAGGTGAGATCCTAGTGGGCAGAAGATGAGTACTTCGGGGTGCAACTAGAATCACCTCTCACCACGCAATGGATATCTAACCCAGGTCAACGGAGTGATACCGCCAGCTCGGTCCGCCGTGAGGGAATCCACGGGGCATGGAGTCTTACGGGGTTCTGGGAGAAGGTTCGCTAGTCCAAAGGGACGGAATGCCCAATGGAGAGCTAGCCTTTACCAGAAAGGTGTGTGGAGCATAGGATATGAGGGAAGGAGGTCCCTCGACCAATGCAAAAATGCCCTGTATGCACAGTTTATAACAAAAATGGTAAAAGGGGCGCATTTTTGTCAGCACTCTGAATTGCGGCGGGGGCAGCCGCCGCCACTTCAGAATCGCATCCAATCACCTGGACGTGGAACTGATAGCCCCAGAAGGCTGTCAGCTCCGCACCTAGTCCCTGTGATAGACTGCTGGCAGAACGTGTCGGCCTTTGCCACCGCGATGAGAATGCGTCGGCCTTGGCCGCCGCGACATCAAAATGAAATGCGTCCGGTTCAGGGGACGCGTTATGAACGCGTCCTCTGCGTTGGCCGCGATTCCAAATAGTCACTCAAAAATGAAAAAGGAAAGCAGTAAGTAAGCAGTAAACAGGGAAGGTGGTCTGGAATAAAAACTAAGATATATAGAGACGCGTCGAACGTAGTCGGCGCGAAAGGAATTCAAAAGGCATCGGCTAACTGGACACGACACTATTGCGTCGGCCTCGGCCGCCGCGACAGGAAGAGGAACACGTCGGCCTTAGCTGCTGTGACACCAAAAATGAATCGTGTCCGCTGCTGTGGACGTGATTCCAGAAGGCCACCCGAGAACACAAACAAAACAGGAAACAACAAGATGTGTGTATAAAACAAAGACAAAGAAAAAAAATTAAACACACAACATGCTTTTAAAGCGAAAATGAAAGAAGAGTGCCACGTGGGGCACGTAGGAGGGGGTAATCAGAAGGGAAAACACAAAAGAAGTCCCACCGTGATCGCCAATTTGTAGGTACCGCCGGGGGATGACATGTGGTCCACAAAGAGGGATGTTTGAGGTGAGATGGATCGTGATCGCCATTTGTAGGTACCGCCGAGGGACAACGATGTGGTCCACAAAGAGGGATGTTCAGGGGTGGTGGGATGGATCGTGATCACTAGGCACATGAGGGTGCCGAATGGAGACACACAGCGAGGGGTGCGGGAGGAAGAGTGATCGCGAGCGTACCTTTTTAGAAGGGAGATTACGTGAGGGATGATGTGGGTCCTTTCTTCCTCTACGAGCACGGCGGCCATGGTAGAGGGCGTTTTCCTCGTTGATTACCCTGAAAAAATAGACAAAGAAAATAAGGATTAGCCAAATAAGGCATGTAGTACCGGATCCCAAAAGAATAAATGAAATGAATAAAATGGGAAGGACTCACGGATGGTGGTTTTTAAACCCCTAGAAAATAGATGTTGGTGTATGCATGCATGTGTGTGTGTGTGTAAAAAAAGTAAAGAAGGGCCACGTGGGGCTCGAAGGAGATGGATAGGAATAAATCAAATGGAGAAAGGGGAGGGGGTGCTTCCTCAATAGTTGAATGACATGGCGGCGCGACTCATTGGGCGGAGGAGGAAGAGGAAGACGACGACGCGGCTCCAAACATCGTGGAACGAGGCCATGGGTCGGCGTGGAATGGTAGGAGATTCTCCTCGGGCGGGGGTGAGAATCCAGTAGGGCTTCGCCGCTCTTGTTGGACCCCCCTTGCAAATGACCCTCGGAGTTCAATTTATAGGCAACTGAGCTTTGAATCGCGTCACCTACAGCGGCCGCGACTATGAAGTGAATTGCGTCCGGGCGGCAGGCCGCGATTAGGATCTCGTCGGGACAGCACGCCGCGACTATGAATGAATCACGTCTGGGCAGCAAGCCACGATTAAGAAAGTCAAATGATGTGACAGGCGCATGATGGCCGCCATACTTCTGAATTGCGTCCTGTTAGGACGCCGCGATAAGGTGCAAAACGCGTTCACCAGGGCTGCCGTGACTTGAAACGCGGTGGCCATGGCCAACGCGATTACCTTAGGGCGTTATTCGAGGCACGGGGCTTACGTTGCGCTATCTCCCGAGGAGGATTTTAGATTTGACCTCTCTGAATCGCGTCTGCTGACAAGGACACAGTTATAGGATTTTGTCATGATTCAAAGCGCGGGCCAGGCTCTTGACTTTTAATCGCGGCGGTCATGCCGGACGCGATTCCATTTAGAGCATGTGCTGATAAACGCGTTCGGCATACACGACGCGTTCATGCCATAGATGCATGGTTGCATCCCGCATGGCCGTCGCGTTAAGGTCGCGCCCTGAATGGCCGTCACATTAAGAGATACTGAATCGCATCCGCCATCCCGGATGCATTTAGAGACGCGCCGCCCAGACCTGTCGCGACTTTTTGAACGTGGCTGCCAGCCTTGTCGCGACTTGAATTGATGCCTATAAGACCCCGCGAGCCTTGGAAATGGAAGGAAGCATTGGGGAAGAATGGGTGAGATCCTGAAATATTGGGAAAACACTCTTGCAAGGCAATATGAGGGCCATTTGTGGCGTTATGGCGCAACATGAAATTTGCCCGCGGTGGAGTCGAATTCGCGTGTCTATAATGTGTGTGTGTGTCAATCTGAGCATTAATGACTGCAGGCTCACTTGCTCCATACATCGGACTAGGCACTCCAACGTGCATGAAGATATGAGACAACAGATACTTCAACGGTCAAATTATTTCAAAGAAGATAAATAAAAGACTGGTGACTCCAACGGACAACGATCATTCTTTGAGAACAACCTTGGAAAGCTTGAAGATCTCAGTCACCTAGAAGATTAGAAGAGCTAGCTTGTTCATTCAAATGCTCTGTAGCTCTTAGCTCTCCACAGAAAATTGCTTAGCCTTTGAGAGCTTGAGTAGTTCTGAGAGAGAGTCCTTTTGTTGAAAGATATTTGTCTCTCAGACTTTGCCTCAGATCAGCAGTGTGTATAAGCTTGGTCTTGGGGCCTTCCACCTTTACTCATTCTCCTTGAGTGTTCCTCTTCGGATGTGAAGAGAAGACCTGTTGCATCAAGTGGTTCATTTCCTCTCTGGTAGAGAAGAGAAGGCCAGCTGCGGCTGGATGTGTAAGTGTCTTAAGGGGGACTGTACCCTTGCTTAGTGAAATCTCAAGTGATTGCTTGGAGAATGGATGTAGGACTCCTTGGGATAGGAGATCCGAACCAAGATAAAATTTCCTGTTGTCTGTGTGCTTGTTCTCTTTGTCTTTATTTAACACTAACTCTAACCATCGCACTTAGTGTTTTGTCAAGCATTTTTATTTATAGGAATTACTCTAAAAGAAATTTTAGCAATCCATTCACCCTCTCTGGGCTTGCTATCTGGGCAACAATCTCTACCAAGCCAATGGACTCCAACACTACAAGAAATTGCATCAATAGAGACCGAATCTGAGACCGAATATTCAGTCACTATTCGGTCTCAGATTGGACCGAATAATGACTAAAAGATATTGGTCACTAACTTTTAGATTTAGTGACCGCAAAATTTTGGTCACTATTCGGTCTCAGATTTGACACCGAATAGTGACTGAAAAAACTTCAGTCACTAACACTATTCCTGGTTGGCTTGGGAGTGAAATTTTGTGACTAAATATTTCGATCACAAATTCAGTCTAAGATTGAGACCGAATTGGGATCGATAGTTGTTCGGTCACAAAATTTATGCGGGTTTAGCGACCGAAATAGTTTGGTCGCTCTTCTGTCTACCCCTTTTACCTCCACTACTGTCGGCGCCTCTTCCACCCTTCTCTTTTCTCCTCTCTCGCTGTGTCTCTTCTCTCTCACTCCGTCGACACCTCCGACAAATCACCCCGCCGAGACGCCGCATTGCCGTCGCCGTCGTCATCCGCGTCTTCATCGTCTCTACCTCACCGCCAGATCTCCACATCGACATCGCTACGGTAAGCTCTGTGTGTGTGTGTGTGCTGCTGTGTGCGTGTGTGTGGTTGTGTTGGGCTGCAGGGAGGGCCACGGTGGGAGGGGGGGGGGGGGGGTAGACAGCCGGAGGGGGGGGGGGTAGACAGCCGGGGGTGGGGGGGTCTCTGATCTCTCTCTGTGTGTGTGTGTGTGTGTGTGTGTGTTGTGTGTGTGTGGGTTGTGTTGGGCTGTAGGGAGGGCCATGGTGGGAGGGGGGGGGGGTAGACAGCGGGGGTGGGGTGTCTCTGATCTCTCTGTGTGTGTGTGTGTGTTGCTATGTGTGTGTGGGTAATGTTGGGCTGCAGGGAGGGGCCGCGGTGGGAGGGGGGGTAGATAGACAGGGTTGGGGGGGGGGGGGGTCTCTCTCTCTCTCTTTCTCACTGTCCAAGTAGCCGGGGGGGGGGGGGGGTAGACAGCCGGGTCCTTGTGAATAAATTGATTTTTTTCTGCATATGGCACATTATTGATATGCTTTTTCCTCCACACATGTTCATGGCCAGTCCATGGCACACTATCTGAGTGACTCCATTGCTGCGGGCAGTCAATCTTGTGCTTAGCACTGGGGCAGTTAAATTTCGAACTGTAACCTACCCAGATGTTGTTGCTTCATCTTAAACCTTATCTTTGTATATAAACATTTGGTATGGATCTTTGAAGTGATAAAAACTGCCCATCTAATTATAAACTAGCTGGGTTATTTGTCTGGTTTAGTGTAGGGGGAGAGGATCATCTAGAACATTGAGAACAAGATGGTGATTGACTGACCAATTAAGCTTTTGAATTTGAACATGAGAAGCTGAAAAACAAAGATGGTTGGTGCCTAGCTAGCTAGTCTCTTTGCTCAGCGGCATCCCCACCCTAAAAAAGAGAAGAATAAAAAAGAACTGCAAATTCTCAAACTGCAGAGCAATCATTTACTTGTCTCCCTGCTCTTTTGGGAGCTAATTAGAGGAGGATTCCAAAACTTAGTTGCATAGAATACACCTTAAACGTGTTGTGTGTTGGCTACACAATGATGAAGGGGATCATATTATCAAGAATCTGCTTTAATTTAGAATAGATTGAGAATAAATTGATTTTTAAAAAAAAATATTGAAGATATTTTCACTTTATTCTCAATCTATCATGATATTAAACTTGACCTTAGTCATCCCAAGTGTGGGAAACTTACTGGAGATTTTATGGAAGAAAAAAAGGGGTTTCTTGTCTATAGACTACTCTTACATGAAAATTTACAAATGTGTCATTATGGTTGTTAAGATACTGTTAATAATGCCCTCGTAAATTGAAAATATTGCAGATATGCCATTGGGTTAGCTTCCTCTAGGAAGAAAAAGAGATATGAATAGTACTTCCATTAATCTGGCATGAAAAATATTTGTTACATTTGTAAATTGTATTTTTTTTGTTTAAGTGGACACAATATGTTCTTAATATATTGATTAATGAGAAAATTAAAAATATATTAAATCTAGGACTTTTTGTTGAATAGAAATTATAGAATACAATTCCTATTTCTGCATTTAATATACCAAAGTATGGTCAATATATATCACAACCAGATTAGAAGTTTAGATACATATTTCTCAATCTAATAGGTAAAGCAGCTAGGCCAAGAAAAAAAAGGGAAATGAGTTACAAATTAGAAATATGGCACAATGTGGCATCAGGGGTAGGCGTGGTGGTGATGGCCTGAACAGGGGTTGGTGGAGGAGGCTGTTGAGGTGGCGACGGAGCGGATGACGCACTTGGAGGGTAAGTAAAGAAATGCCTTTGACCATGAGCCGTTGGGGAAGGCGACTGTCTTGATGCTTGCGCTTGTTGTTTTGGCTGTGGTGCTGGCTGCTTGGGTGGTCGTTCTGCCGTCTGTAATGGAGAGGGCTATTGCCCCTGGCCTTGTACTCTGCTCTTTTCTTGACAGTGCAGGATGAGTCTGTGCATTTCAGCCCAATCTATCTTATGTTCTAGGTTATAGATCACATCTGAAATTCGCAGCAGTTCGCGACTGTATGCCCCTGATGGCGATGATATAGACAATATTTGATTGGGCCACTGTCCTGTCCCAGCTTGGCTTTTCTGGAGGGAGTTGTAATGCATTGATGGACATCAGAGCCATGAAGACATAAGAGAGGGACTCAGGCAATGGATGATAATGGACTATAAGCAATATACATCATTAAAACTTCTAAAAATATAAAAAACAACAACACATATGTGCTCCCCAACCCAGTAGGAAAGTTCCAAGATATGAGAAGGAAGTATCTGAAAAAGAAGATATATAACAGAAATAAGTTTGTGCAATCAAGAAAATAAAATTGTCAAGAAATAGAAAAGAAAATTCTCTACAAACAACATAGATAACATATACCATACGCCTGAACACAGAAAATTAAATGAAAGACAAATTAGTAAACTGCCACCAGTTCGATGTGGATGAAAAAAAGAAGAAGTGGGGGCCACAATTTCAACAACACATATTATAATAGATTTATATTGGTCTTAAGAAGATTCTGGAATTAACAATTTCTAAGGTGTCATATGTCCATGAGATATGAGAAGAAGAAATCAATAGAAGAAACAAAGAAAACAGAAACTAAGTTGATTTTTTGGACCGGAATTCAATTTACTGACTAGGGTCTTGGGAATAAAGTTACTCAACCAAGCATGGAATTGATCAACTATTTGCTTCTAAGATGGAGGCATAGGCAATCAACCAATGTTGTGCTTGACTAAATAAATGATTTATCTGACCAGTTTAATAAATAGTATAATTCTCTATAAAAATTACACAAGAGCAAACTATTTAATTAGCTTCTTATATATATGAGATAGGTTAGAGTATGATTAGATAGAAAATTTTAAGTTTTTTTTCAATTTAATTGAGAAGTTCTTATTTGATTCAAATAGTTACACCTATAGAAATAACAAACTAAGTAAACAAAAGTTTATACCCTATAAAGTGGTTTTTGTTAGAGGACACAACCCCCAATATGAGTGAATTAATGGCATGTAGGAAGAGGACACAACCCACTCTACTGGTTCAAGGTCATTGTGAATTTTTAATGTGCAAGAAGTCACAATCCTCTCCCCTCCCCACTCCCTTGGAGCCATGGGATAGGCGTTAGTTTAATGTGCAGGAAGTCACAATCCTCTCCCCTCCCCAACTCCTTAGAACCATTGAGGTATACATCCCAATTAGGAAAAAAAATTAGTACAAACTTTTCCTTCTAGACATTATTTTAGTTTACGTTTAATTGTTACTTCTAGTTTAATGATTAGTATAGCGCTTCTTATTTTATTGTAATTGTTTAGTATGCACTTGTTCACATGTATGATTTTGTTTTTATTTTCTTTCATATTTAGTGACTTTAAATTTAATCTATGCATGCATAGCAATTTAATAGTACACAAACCTCACGAGAGCGTGATAAGCCTATGTCATGAACCTTCCTATTCAAGACTTTGGGATTGATGTGCACAAGTCTTATTTTCAATGATGAGAACGTGTATATCTAACTCAAAGTCTTGATTATCTCATTTTGGACAGTCTGTGAATGTTTGATCGCAGTTAGGTGGTCATTTACTATGTGTTTGTATTATTTGTTGAAAATTTCGGGTGCGTCTACTCACTCCTCTCTGATATACCTTTATTGATTATAATATTTTCTTAACCACTTATTAGTAAGTGTTTAAGAAAATATCTTATCAATAAATTTTTTGGTATATCGAAGAGGTGTGGGGAGATGCTGCTGAAATTTTTAGAAAATTATACAAACACATCGTGAATGGACATTGAGTGCGATCAAATATTCCAGATGGTTAAAAAGTGATAATCTAAATAATATATCCTTCCTATTATTTCGGTTGCGTCGAACGATGTTGTGAAAATGGTCAGATTTAGTTTTTTCTGAGTTTGAATTTTAAAGTTATTTGTCTGTTAATATGGTTGGGCGCAGGAAAAAAATGGCTTCAGATCGTTCATGGATATATCGTAGAATAATTGATCATGTGGTGTCTGTGGAGTTTAGGATCGGAGTTGAGACTTTCATTCAGTTTGCATTGGGGAATCCAAATGCAGCAGTAGATAGCCAAGGTTGCATCAATGTCCTTGTATGATTTGTAAGAATTTGAAGTGGAATTCACCATGGGGGTAGGTTCAATGCCATTTATACAGAAAATGGTTTGTTGAAGGTTATATGAATTGGACATGTCATAATGAGGAGCTCTAGTCGCACGAGCCTAGTAATGTGGAAGACACAAGTACGTATGTGGATATGGTTGTAGATGCTGCTGGTCCCATATTCAATGTACATGAGGATCCTGTATACGCTGAAGACGTGCTGAACAAGGGAGCCGAAAGATTCTATCAGTTACTTAAGGATGCTGATGAGCCATTGTAGGATGGTTGTTAAAAACACACTCGGTTGTCGGCGGTGTCATAGTTGCTGAACTTGAAATCTAAATTTCATATAAGTGAGAATTGTTTGATTGTATCCTCCTCATCATCAAGAGCATGTTACCTCGAGATGAGAAGCTGCTGCCTCCAATTTTTATCGGGCCAAGAAGATGGTCAATGATTTAGGACTTGGATATGTGAAAATAGATGCATGTCCTAGTCATTATATGTTGTATGACAAAGAGGAAGCAGATAAGGTATCATGTTCTATTTGCCATCATGATAGGTTTAAACCTAAAAGAAGGGCCAATTCTAGGGGAAAGGATATACCTTATGCGTCATTGCGATATTTTCCCCTTACACCCAGACTGCAGTGGATGTATATGTCTTCAAAGATAGCTCGACATATGAGGTGGCATGCAGAAATAGTACGTCGGGACGAGGATATTATGAGTCATTCTGCAGATGGCGAAGCTTGGACTCATTTCAACCATGCTCATCCTATCTTATCAAGGAGTCGTATAATGTAAGGCTTGGTTTGTGCACTGACGGATTCAATCCATTTGGAGGTTCAGTGGCTTCCTACTCCAGCTGGCCAGTGTTCGTGACACCATACAACCTTCCTCCGAGCATGTGCATGGAAGCGAGAAAATTTTTTTCCTATCTTTATTGATTATGGTCCTAAAAGTCCTACAAAAAATATAGACATCTATCTTAGACCATTGATTGATGAATTGAAATTATTATGAACTGAGGGGGTCAATACTTATATGCATCTAAAAGTAAAATTTCACCCTGAGGGCAGCATTGATGTGGACGATAATTGATTTTCCTGCATATGGAATGCTATCTGGTTGGAGCCATAGGGGAGGCTAGCATGGTCCTTACTGTATGGATAATACCAAATAATTTGTACTTAAACATGGTGGGAAGTCCTGCTGTTTGATTGCCATCGACAGTTTTACAGCTGATCACCATTTTAGAAGACAAAAAGATGCATTCCTAAAGAATAGAATGGAACGAGATGATTTATATTCGAGAGGTTGTCCGGTCATCATATGGCATCACATGTAGAAAATTTGCCAGATATCACACATCTGATGGGCAGTACCCGACACCTTTTAGGTTTGGGAAGGAGCACAACTGGGTAAAGAGAAGCATTTTCTGGGAGCTAACCTTCACTACAAGAAAAAGCGGGATTTCCGACGGATTATTTTCCGTCGGTAATTCCGTCGGATATTCCGACGGCTATGTCATTCGGAATATCCGTCGGTCGTTCCGACGGAAATATTTCCGTCGGAAATGTCCGTCGGTAAATCTACTATACCTTGTCCCGCGAAACCCCCTCTTCCCTCTCCTGCTCTCTCTCTCTCTTTCTCTCTCCCTCTCTCTCTCTCTCATCTCCTCTCTCTCTCTCGGCTCTCTCTCTCTCTCTCTCTCTCTCTCTCTCTCTCTCTCTCTCTCTCTCTCTCTCTCCTCTCTCTCTCTCTCTCTCTCTCTCTCTCTCTCTCTCTCTCTCTCTCGTCGTCGCCGCGACCCTCGCCGCCTGCCGCGCCGCCGCCGGGCCCTCCGCCCCGACCGCCCCGCCGCCGCCGCCGTGCTCTGCCACCGGAAGTCCCTCCCCGCCGGTATGTACACACCCTCGCGTCCCTCTCCCCCCTCCCTTCCCCACCCCCGCCACCGGCGACCCCCCACCTCCGCCATCGGCGTCCCAGCCCCCCTCCCTTGCCGCCCCCCTCCCCCTCCCTTCTCCAACCGGCCAGCCCCCCTTCCCCACCCCTGCGACACCCCACCCCCCCCTCCCCCTCCAGTCCCATTCCCCACCCCTGCCACCCCCTCCCTTCCCCACCATTGCCTCCCCCCATCCCCCAACAAGCGACCCCCCTCCCCCCTGTAGGCCCCCCCTCCCCCAACAAGCAACCCCCTCCCCCTAGGCGCCCCCCCCCTCCCTGTCGGCCCCCCCTTCCCCTCCCGTCCCAGTGCCTCCCCCCCGTCAACCCCCCTACCAGAAAAGGTGACGGCGGGGAGGAGCATGTCTTCACTGACATGGTGGGACGCGTGGTGGAGATCTCCGGCCAGAAAGGTGCATGAGCGAGTTGAGGTTGGCCGAGGGCGTGCAGCTTCAGCGCCGGGTGCGGCTCGCTGAGCATCGCCAGCAGCCCGCTGGCCGAGCTCGGCGCCGCGATCGTTGCCGCCGCCGCCATCCCCTCACTCTGTCCCTCCCCCCTCTGCCCTCCTCTCCGCCCTCTTCCCCCGCTGCACCGGCCTCCGATGGATCGAACGCAAGAGGGCCGCACAGCTCCTAATCACGTCCAA
The DNA here is from genome assembly GCA_014218235.1 of Colocasia esculenta. NCBI lineage: Eukaryota > Viridiplantae > Streptophyta > Magnoliopsida > Alismatales > Araceae > Colocasia > Colocasia esculenta. The sequence goes on from JACBKR010000627.1 coordinate 51,836, forward strand.
CCACCCATTCTACCCACAAACCAGCGCCTTCGTCGTCATCTTCTTCTCCCAGCTTCCCCACTCTCTCTTCCCCCCCGACTTGCCCCCTCTGCAACAAGTTTAGAGAGATTTGCTATCTATGCTCGAGAAGGTGAATAGGAGTTTATACTTTATTAATTTATAGTTATCTATATATATATATATATATATATATATCTTATTATCATAGCGCCTCTCATTCGAAATATCTCTTTTTTAATGTTTAATTTATGAATAACAACCAACATATAAAAAAAATACAAATTTATAGTCTCTTAGTGATGTGTATTCGTTATCTAATGTTGTAGATTTCACTTAATTGCCTAAAATTGAGATGAAAAATCCCCAATTTTTATTTTTAATAGAATAAATTATATTAATATTTATAAGAGAGCTCTATTTTAAATTATATGAATTTTGTGTGTGTTCAATATATAATATTTTAACTTATATTAATTATAAATCTATTTATTCATATTCTATGACATTTCTATAGTACGGTCATAGAACTAGTTGCTATCTGTACTGAACTAGGAATTTATACTTTGTAATAGTATTTTTTTAATCATAACGTGCCACATTCAAAATATCTCTTTTTTAAAGTTAATTTACGAATAAACAGCCAACATATTAAAAACAATACAAAAATATAATCTTTTAGTGGTGTGTATTTGTTACCAAATATTGTAGATTTCATTTAAATTACCAAGAATTGAGATGAAAAATCCCAAGTTTTTTTTCTATTTTATTGTTCTCCTCACTTTAAAAATTATGTGTGGGCAAATACGATATTTCACAGATTTTTTTTCCAGTATGTTTTATATAAAAAGTCCTTAATGGGCTCTCATGACAAGTCCTTGCATCCACCGGGCCTGCTTTCCGGCCCAACCCATTTACAAGAGGGAAGCCCATTTTCTTACGTTTGGGGATGTTTGGGGATTTGGGCCCACTTCCCAAGTCTCACATCTTACAAACTAAAATTTTGTAGATTTGGTACTTAAAGAGTGGCTCAGTAGTTAAAACCCTTTTATCATATAGTCTCACAGGCTATTTGCATAAATAATATAATTTCTACAAACTAAAGTTTTGTGGATTGACATTCACAGGGTCCTCTCAGTAGTTACCTTTTATTGTATAATATCACATGCTATGTGCATAAACAATATAATTTTCTACAAGTAAAGTCTTGTAAATTTGATATGCAAAGAGTTGCTCAGTAGTTAAGATCCTTTTATCATATATTTATACTGACCTAAATTCAAAACCCACCTCCACATTAGGTACCCACAAAAAAATAAAAAACATTGTAGATGTGCTAAGTTATCTTGCAAATTTACCATCTAGGGGACCTTTGATGGTCAAATAAGATAAGGTAGATAGAAAAACTCAAGGTTTTTGACGTTTTTGTTTTGTGTACAAAATTCTTATTTCATAGGGACAATAAAGCCCCCATAAAATATTAGAATAAGTTATCAGACTCTTATTCCAAATAACTTACATTTGTTGTATCTGACTTATTAAAGCAAATTAATGTACATTAATCAGCTTATTACTTTGAAGAATTAAAACTTAAAACCATGGGGAGCACTTCGGTTTCATGGGCCTCATACCCATGTTCTCAATAAAATATGTAAAAATATTTATATCTTGTTTACAATAAGTTTCATGTTGGGAGTTTGGCCAAAACCAATTAGAACGCATGATTATAGGGCTTTGCACAAATCGTGATTCTCCATATAAAATGCCAATTCTGATTGACTTCGCGACCCACTATGTGGATGCCAATTCTGCTTAATTGGTGGCACACACTATGGACGCCAATTCTGAAGAGATTGGCACCCACTCATTCAGTTGACATTTTAAAAGGGTTTGATTTTCCTTATTTTCTATGCATGATACCTCCTATTAGCTTATTTACACCCTATGGTCATTGAACTAGTAACCTAAAATAGTTAAACCCATGTAAAAGGAATGACATGAATACTCTTTTAATGTTCTTAATGATATGACTATGTTCTTAATTATATTCAAAGCTTTTGGTAAATTAAGTTATTATTATTTATCTTGCTCGCTGTTATTTTTTTACGCTTGACATGAAAATAAACAATGCAATGACTTTCTTTGTTAAACATATTGTTTACTTTCACAAATTTCACACTGCAAGTTAATCATTCAACATTCGTATGTTTATTTGTAGCCATTTGAGATATTTTTTCATATTTACCATATTATGATTTAATTTCATATTTTAAATTACTCATGAATAAAATGTTATAATTTTTTTTTTGTAATTAGTGAGAGAGTTCGCGATTGGAAATTAGACTCAAAGAAGAACAAATGTCCAACGTATCAAAGTACTTGTTTGTTTGAACGTAAAATATTTCCGCTCGATATTCGAAGATTGCATGATGGTTTACTTTTGGTGAAAGAGAAGATGACGAAATCATAAAGATTATTCGGAAAGAAGAAAGACAAAGTTTAGAAAATAAAGTGGATTATCTGTTATGTTCAAGATGAAAAAGGTGCGATATTCTGTAATCTTACGACGCAGTTGGTGTGCTAGTATGTACATGTTTATTGGAAAAGACTGGTGTAAATTTGTGAAAAATAATTGTGTCAAAGAATTTGACATTCTCAAAGTTATGTCTTCCCATTATGTACGAAGAGATGTATTTGACAAACTATATTTAGGGATATCAGTGGTTAGTTCACTCCCTAGGAAATCTACTGAGAAGCTGGTGAATAAAGAGCCGATCAAGTGGTGGTGGCCTAATATGAAGACATCACGGTTTGTGTTGTTTTTAATGTTCAATACCATTAAGTATTTATATAGTGCTCAAATTTATTTGATATTCATGTATGTTTACTCTTCATTTATTTTTACGTCAATGCTTTATTTCACCCATTAGCTCTGGGACTCTCCATATAACGTATGTATGGTACTTGAATGATGTGAGGGTGTGTTGGATTTTAACTCGGGACATGACATTTAATATGTAGAAAAATGTCGGAGAATCGGTCATGGATGTACCGTGGAATAGTGAATGGAGTTGTGACCGAGGAGTTTAAAGACGGAGTTGACAGTTTTATTGAGTTTGCATTGAGTAATACATCAGTAGCAGTTGATCCGATGGGTAACATCCGATGTCCGTGTTCGGCTTGTAAGAACAGAAAGTGGATATCGACATGGGATGTGCAGCATCATCTATACGAGAGGATTTGTTGGCCATTATGAGTTATGGTCGTGTCATGGTGAGTTGAATATTCAGTCGTCTGCACCAGCTAATTACTTTGCCTCCACAAGTACGTACGTAGACATGGTTGTCGATGCTGCTGGTCCGGAGTTCAATATTCATGAAGATCAACAAATGAAGAAGTGCCGAATGATACAGCTCAGAGATTTATCAGTTACTTCGAGATGCTGATGAGCCATTATGGGATGGTTGTGAGAAGCATACACGGTTGTCTGCAGTGTCGCAGCTATTGAATTTGAAATCTGAATTTCATATGAGCGAGAGTTGTTTTGACCGGCTTCTCTTACTGGTCAAGAGCATGCTTCCTCAATCAGAGAGGTTACCTGCTGACTTTTACCGTGCGAAGAAGATGGTGAATGATTTGGGGCTTGGTTTTATGAAAATTGATGCATGTCGAATCACTGTATGCTGTACTACAAAGAGGATGCAGATAAGACATCATGCTGTATTTGTAAGCATGATAGGTTCAAGCCAAGAGAGGGGACAAGTCAAAGCAGAAGGATGTTCCGTATAAGTCATTGCGGTACTTTCCTATCACACCAGATTGCAGCGATTGTTCATGTCCTCGAGGACAGCTGGACATATGACATGGCATGCGGAAAGAGTCCGTCGCGACGAAGGTGAAATGAGTCATCCTGCCGATGGTGAAGCTTGGGCTCATTTTAGCCGTACTCATCCTTACTTCTCAAGGGATCCACGCAACGTACGGCTTGGTTTATGCACAGATGGTTTCAATCCTTTCGGAGGCTCGGTGGCATCTTACTCATGTTGGCCAGTATTCTTAACACGTATAACCTTCCGCCAGGCATGTGCATGAAGCGTGAGAATCTGTTCCTTTCATTGCTGATTCCGGGTCCAAAAAGTCCAGGAAAGAATATAGACATATATCTCAGACCGTTGATGATGAGATGAAATTGTTATGGTCAGATGGTGTGCAGTCTTATGATGCATCCAGAAAACAGAATTTCAATCTGAAGGCTGCATTAATGTGGACAATAAGTGACTTTCCAGCCTACGCATGTTATCTGGCTGGAGCACACATGGAGGTTGGCATGTCCTTATTGCATGGAGGATTCTAAATCATTTGTGTTGAAATCTGGGGGAAATCTTGTTGGTTCGATTGTCATCGGCGGTTTCTACCCAGTGACCATCCTTTCCGAAAGCAAAAGATTCTTTATTAAAAATACAACTGTGATGGAGGAGGTAGATATGAACGGGTCTGGTGGAAATATGGCGAGGCGGGTCCAGAACTTACCGACTGTAACACAACTGGCTGGTAGTACCCGACAAATCCCTGGCTTTGGAAGGATCACAATTGGGGAAGCAAAGCATTTTTTGGGAATTGCCTTATTGGTCAACACTTTTGATACGTCATAACCTAGACGTCATGCATATAGAGAAGAATGTTTTTGATAATGTGTTCAACACAGTTATGGACGTCAAAGGTAAAACAAGGATAACGTCAAGGCACAGGTCGATTTGAAAGTACTTTGCAAACGTCCAGAACTAGAGCTACAACATGTTCAAGGAAAAGTGGTGCAACCTAAAGCTGCATATGTGCTTGGGGCCAGACAGATTAAGGAAGTGTTGCAATGGTTAAAGCAATTGAGATTTCCGGATGGATATGTCTCGAATATTGCGCGTTGTGTAAATGTCAACGAGGGAAAAATATACGAAATGAAGAGTCATGACTGCCATGTTTTCATGCAAAGACTGATGCCTCTTGCTTTTCGTGAGTTGTTGCCGAAACAAATATGGGGAGCAATGACTGAGCTGAGTCAATTCTTCAGGATTTTATCTGCATCAGAACTCAAAATTCATGACTTGCAAAATATAGAGCAAAATATAATTCAGACAGTCTGCAAATTAGAGAAGATATTTCCTCCAGCATTCTTTGATTCAATGGAGCACCTGATCATCCATTTACCATATGAGGCAAGGGTCGGAGGACCAGTACAATTTCGATGGATGTATCCGTTTGAGAGGTATATTTCTACATCTCAATTTATTGCCATTACGACGATCTTTTATATTACTTATGTATGCATTTGAATTATTGTCGTAGGTGCATGCACGATCTTAAGATGAAAGTCCGTAACAAAGCACAAGTTGAGGGCTCCATTACTCAGGCGTACCTCATTGAGGAGATATCGAACTTCTGTTCGATGTACTTTGACACGGAAATACGAACCCGACGCACTCAACCTCCACGTAATGATGATGGTGGAGATTCCGAGGTGTCAGACCGACTCTCTGTATTCAAGTGTGCCGGACGGGCGTTCGGATCTTCATCTACTCGCGCACTCCAAGACAGAGAGTTGGTAGCTGCGGAGATCTATGTTTCATGAATTGCGAAGAACTAGACCCTTACATTCAGTAAGCTCTCCACGCTTATTCGTCATCATTTGCATGCATTACTGCAGAACCTAACGGTTGTGTGACTTTACATTGCAGAGAGTTTGACTCGGTCATATTGCGACGGAATCCACGTCTAACTGACGTGCAGGTTGAAAAGGAACGGGAGAAGTCTTTTCCTACTTGGTTAAGATCTCGAGTATGTGTCTAATTATTTTGAAACATAAGTGTTATGTTTTTATGCAGACTGAGTTGAAGTCATTTATTCAATGTTTGTCTATTTATCTCATAATAGGTTGAACAAGGCTTCATTCCCGATTCAAGAGTACAACAGATTAGTTTTGGCCCTCGAAGATTGTACGTGTCTATCCAGGCTACATTGTGAATGGATACAGATTTCACACGAGAGATTATGGACGGAATAAGTCTACGATGAACAGCGGCGTATGTGTGAAGGGAAGTGCCTATAATGAAAATGAAATTGACTATTATGGCATTCTCGAAGAAGTCATTGAACTGCAATTTTTGGGACAAGACAACAATGTATTTCTGTTCAAGTGTCATTGGTTTGACCCGACATCTATTCGTCATGACACAACATATGGATTAATCGATGTGAAGCATAAGTCCAAATTAGTACATATGAGCCATTCATCCTGGCGGCATACCCAACAAGTTTATTATTCAAATTATACATCCCTCAAATTAAGAGATTGGTGGGCTGCATGTAGAGTGAAATCAAGACTATTCCCTGAGTATGAGCTTCTCCCGACTGATGATGAGCTCGAAGGTGTTAATGACAACTTTTTCCAATCAGATCGGAGTGACGCACGAGAGTTGGCAGCTTCTACGCAGTACAATGTTCATGATATAAATGAAACAATTTCCTTACATAAGGATAACGAACAAGAAGAAGTTGACCCAAATGTCGCTGAGCGGGAGGTGGAGTCTGATGTGGAGGAAGACTCCCAAGATGATGAGGATGAATTCCAGGATGATGATGAGATGATGCTGAATTAAACATGTCTTCAGCATCTGATGATGAATATAGATAATATACTGCATATTTTGTAAGAAATTGGTGTTGTGTTCATTACATGTTCATAAATTGCTACTTCAAATTGAGTGTTGATGACTTGCTATATCTTTATTTGTATCAATAGAGATATGGTACGTGGAGGACGCAGTCGGACGGTTGCCACGTCCGTTGGCAGAGGGACTGCCTCTGCGTCCCTCTCCTCCAGGTCCGCGACAGGTATATGCATATGTACACAAAAAACCATATGGGTATTATTGTTTATATTGATTTCACGAGAACTAACGTACATACAATTTTACAGGGACTGCCTCCCCGTCCACACCCGTCGTCCCGCGACATGTAATTTCTATATTGTTGGTTATTTGAAATTCATAATTTCTAATGTGTATGAAATTTTGCAGGGACTGCCTCCCCGTCCACGCCCGTCGTCCCAGCGACAGGTAAATTTCTATATTGTTGTTTATTTGAAATTCATAATTTCTAATGTGTATGAAATTTTGCAGGGACTGCCTCCCCGTCCACGCCCGTCCCAGCGACAGGTAAATTTCTATATTGTTGTTTATTTGAAATTCATAATTTCTAATGTGTATGAAATTTTGCAGGGACTGCCTCCCCGTCCACGCCGTCGTCCCAGCGACAGGTAATTTTCTACATTGTTGTTTATTTGAAATTCATAATTTCTAATGTGTATGAAATTTTGCAGGGACTGCCTCCCCGTCCACGCCACCTTCGTCTTCTTCCTCACCACAAGGTAAACATATGTTTCAATAGATTAGTATGTTTGGTCTCTTGCAATTTATACAATAAAAGTGTACTAAATTGTTTTCAACAGAGGTGGAGAGCCAGCATCCAGCAGCTGAGGAGGGGCCTCAGCTACCAAGACGACAACCATGCTGGATCTCAGGGTAAAGTTCATCATCTCAGTGTTACTATATTTGTTATTTAGGATATACATTTCATGTAGAAAATTAATGTGGAATTGCAGGGGGAAGATAGATCCCAGTCCTACTTCCCGCTATATTACGACGTTGGTCCACGCACATATTCCAGGACCAGTGGATGCATGGAGAGACTTCCCGGTGCCAGTCCGGGATTTATTATTTGACATGTTTACGTATTTTTATTTTTTAGAAGAGTTGAAGTCATTTATTCAATTATTATTAATTTAGGTTTATTGCAGAACGTTGATTAATTTTATTTCTTTACAGCGGAGGTTCGCGTTCACGAGACCCGAGGATCTCCCTCGGGCTCGAGCCGTCTGGGAGATTACGGCCCAGACTAATTTAAGAAAGTCGATGTGGGAGGCACGGACAAGGCAATCAAGACCACAGGAACCGGATCCTATGGCTTGGGTGGATTACGACCCTGTTTGGCTGCGGACGGACTATGGGAGTCCCTTTGCGCGCGTTGGGCTGCTGGACCATGGCAGCAGCGGTCACAGGCGGCAATACGCAACAGAGCAACTCAACCGGAGAAGAATGTGCATACTAGTGGATCCGTATCTTTTGCGACCCACAGTCAAAAATTGGTAAGTATTTTATTGTTCGATTCATATATACATATGGATTATTATTGTGAAACTAACTAATTTTGTTGAATTCTAAGCATCACGACCTGGAGCGTGCCCCTACTTTCCGCGTTATTTGACCGGACTCATAAGCGGAAGGGGACGGATGACTATGTTACCGAAGTGCCCGCACGATTGCTGTAAGTCAAGCTTTAATTATGAATTCAATTATGATATTAAAGTAATTTGTTTTCATAATTTAATTTTAAAGTATTTTACAGGAGACGTACGACAGGACGATGGCGGAGCGCTATACAGAGGGCACTCCCCAGCCAGATTTGGATGCGGACGCTTGGGTCGAGGCAGCGGGAGTGCCGAGGAAGGGTCGAGTGTACAACTTGGGGACAGCCTGGATACTCATCAGTGTTGTCCTCATATGCCAGTTCGATCGCTCCTCCGCACACACGAGTTCATCTTCTGCGCCGCCCGTCAGTGGTGTAGAGGACATTAGAGGCATCATTCGGGAGGAGCTACGTACAGAGCTACAGACGCAGCGGGAAGAGCTACAGACACAGCGGGTAGAGCACAGCGCAACGGTAGAGATAGAGACGCAGCGGGTACAGCTACAGATGCAGTTCAGCGATATGGTTCAGCAGTTCATGTCAATAATGCAGGGAGTACGCCCCACACAGCCAGCAGCTCAGGTCAGTATTAGTATTATTTCATATACTTAGGAGTGGGCCGGGCGTCCAACCGACCGGGTGGTTAAAGTAACGTGTAGAAACTGAGGGAATCCAATTTGGATCCCCGATTGGGTTGGGCATTCAAAGGACGGATCTAAAAACACGGCCAAGCATATATAAATGGTCAAAACCGCAACCCGGGGGTCCAAAATCCCAATAGGGATCGGATCGGCGTGCCGTTTTCTCCGACACGACCGGTGGGTTAAAGTGACGTGTGGGAACTGACAGAATCCAATTTGATCCCCGGATTGGGTCGGACGTTCAATGACGGATCTAAAAAACACCCAAGTATATTAAAGCATCAAAACACAACCCGGGGGTCCAAAATCCCAAATAGGGATCGGATCGACGTGCCGTTTTCTCCGACACGACCGGGTGGGTTAAAGTGACGTGTGGGAACTGACGGAATCCAATTTGGATCTCCGGATTGGGTTGGGTATTCAAAGGACGGATCTAAAAAACACCCAAGTATATATAAAAAGTTAAAACACAACCCGGGGGTCCAAAATCCCAATAGGGATCGGATCGATGTGCCGTTTTCTCCGACACGACCAGGTGGTTAAAGTGACGTGTGGAAACTGACGGAATCCATTTGGATCCCCGGATTGGGTGGGCATTCAAGGACGGATCTAAAAAACACCCAAGCATATATAAGGTCAAAACACAACCCGGAGGTCCAAAATCCCAAATAGGGATCGGATCGGCGTGCCGTTTTCTCCGACACACCGGGTGGGTTAAAGTGACGTGTGGGAACTGATGGAATCCAATTTGGATCCCCGGATTGGTTCGGCATTCAATTGACAGATCTAAAAAACACCCAAGTATATATTTAAAGCGTCAAAACACAACCCGGGGGTCCAAAATCCCAAATAGGATCGGATCGACGTGCCGTTTTCCTCCGACACGACTGGGTGGGTTAAAGTGACGTGTGGTGAACTGACGGAATCTAATTTGGATCTCCGGATTGGGTTGGGCATTCAAAGGACGGATCATAAAAACACCCAAGTATATATAAAAAGTTAAAACACACAACCCGGGGGTCCAAAATCCCAAATAGGGATCGGATCGACGTGCCGTTTTCTCCGACACGACCGGTGGGTTAAAGTGACGTGTAGAACTGACGGAATCCAATTTCGATCCCCGGATTGGGTGGGCATTCAAAGGACGGATCTAAAAACCCCAAGTATATATAAAGCGTCAAAACCACAACCCGGGGGTCCAAAATCCAAATAGGGATCGGATAGGCGTGCCGTTTTCCCGACACGACCGGGTGGGTTAAAGTGACGTGTGGGACTGACGGAATCCAATTTGGATCCCCGGATTGGGTCGGACGTTCATTGACGGATCTAAAAAACACCCAAGTATATTAAAGCGTCAAAACACAACCCGGGGGTCCAAAATCCCAAATAGGGATCGGATCGACGTTCCGTTTTCTCCGACACGACCGAGTGGGTTAAAGTGACGTGTGGGAACTGACGGAATCCAATTGGATCTCTGGATTGGGTTTGGCATTCAAAGACGGATCTAAAAAACACCCAAGTATATTAAAAGAAAACACACAACCCGGGGGTCCAAAATCTCAAATAGGGATCGGATCGATGTGCGTTTTCTCCGACACGACCGGTGGGTTAAAGTGACGTGTAGAAACTGACGGAATCCATTTGGATCTTCGGATTGGGTTGGACATTCAAGGACGGATCTAGAAACACGGCCAAGCATATTAAAATGTCAAAACACGCAACCCGGAGGTCCAAAATCCCAAATAGGGATCGGATCGGCGGCCGTTTTCTCCGACACGACCGGGTGGGTTAAAGTGACGTGGGAACTGACGGATCCAATTTGGATCCAGGATTGGGTCGACGTTCAATTGACGGACCTAAAAAACACCCAAGTATATTAAAGCTCAAAACACAACCCGGGGGTCCAAAATCCCAAATAGGGATCGGATCGACGTGCCGTTTTCTCCGACACGACCGGTGGGTTAAAGTGACGTGTGGGAACTGAGGGAATCTAATTTGGATCTCCGGATTGGGTTGGGCATTCATAGGACGGACATAAAAACCCCAAGTATATATAAAAAGTTAAAACACAACAACCCGGGGGTCCAAAATCCTAAATAGGGATCGGATCGACGTGCCGTTTTCTCCGACACGACCAGGTGGGTTAAGTGACGTGTAGAAACTGACGGAATCCAATTCGATCCCCAGATTGGTTGGGCATTCAAAGGAGGATCTAAAAACACGGCAAGCATATATAATGGTCAAAACATGCAACCCGAGGTCCAAAATCCCAAATAGGGATCGGATCGGCGTGCCGTTTTCTCCGACACGACCGGGTGGGTTAAGTGACGTGTGGGAACTGACGGAATCCAATTTGGATCCCCGGATTGGGTCGGACGTTCAATTGACGGATCTAAAAAACACCCAGTATATTTAAAGCGTCAACACAACCCGGGGGTCCAAAATCTGAAATAGGGATCGGATCGACGTGCCGTTTTCTCCGACATGACCGGGTGGGGTTAAATGACGTGTGGGAACTGAGGGAATCTAATTTGGATCTCCGGATTGGGTTGGGCATTCATAGGACGGACATAAAAACACCCAAGTATATATAAAAGTTAAAACACACAACCGGGGGTCCAAAATCCCAATAGGGATCGGATCGACGTGCCGTTTTCTCCGACACGACCAGGTGGGTTAAAGTGACGTGTAGAAACTGACGGAATCCAATTTCGATCCCCGGATTGGGTTGGGCATTCAAAGGACGGATCTAAAAACACGGCCAAGCATATATAAATGGTCAAAACATGCAACCCGGAGGTCCAAAATCCAAATAGGGATCGGATCGGCGTGCCGTTTTCCTCCGACACGACCGGGTGGGTTAAAGTGACGTGTGGGAACTGACGGAATCCAATTTGGATCCCCGGATTGGGTCGGACGTTCAATTGACGGATCTAAAAACACCCAAGTATATTTAAAGCGTCAAAACACAACCCGGGGGTCCAAAATCTGAAATAGGGATCGGATCGACTGCCGTTTTCTCCGACACGACCAGGTGGGTTAAAGTGACGTGGGGAACTGAGGGAATCTAATTTGAATCTCCGGATTGGGTTGGGCATTCATAGGACGCACATAAAAACACCAAGTATATATAAAAAGTTAAAACACACAACCCGGGAGTCCAAAATCCCAATAGGGATCGGATCGACGTGCCGTTTTCTCCGACACGTCCGTGGGTTAAAGTGACGTGTAAAATTGACGGAATCCATTTGGATCCCCGATTGGGTTGGGCATTCAAGGATGGATCTAAAAACACGGCCAAGCATATATAAATGGTCAAAACACGCAACCCGGAGGTCCAAAATCCCAATAGGGATCGGATCGGCGTGCCGTTTTCTCCGACACGACCGGGTGGGTTAAAGTGACGTGTGGGAACTGACAGAATCCAATTTGGATCCCCGGATTGGGTCGGACGTTCAATTGACGGATCTAAAAACACCCAAGTATATTTGTAGCGTCAAAACACACCCGGGGGTCCAAAATCCCAAAAGGGATCTGATCGACGTGCCGTTTTCTCCGACACGACCGAGTGGGTTAAAGTGACGTGTGTGGGAACTGACGGAATCCAATTTGGATCTCCGGATTGGGTTGGGCATTCAAAGGACGGACATAAAAACACCCAAGTATATATAAAAAGTTAAAACACACAACCCGGGGGTCCAAAATCCCAAATAGGGATCGGATCGACGTGCCGTTTTCTTCGCACGACCAGGTGGGTTAAAGTGACGTGTGGAGAACTGACAGAATCCAATTTCGATCCCCGGATTGGGTTGGGCATTCAAGGACGGATCTAAAAACACCCAAGTATATATAAAGCGTCAAACCACAACCCGGGGGTCCAAAATCCCAAATAGGGATCGGATCGGCGTGCCGTTTTCTCTCCGACATGACCGGGTGGGTTAAGTGACGTGTGGGTACTGACGGAATCCAATTTGGATCCCCGGATTGGGTCGGACGTTCAATTGACGGATCTAAAAAACACCCAAGTATATTTAAAGCGTCAAAACACAACCCGGGGGTCCAAAATACCAAATAGGGATCGGATCGACGTGCCGTTCTCCGACACGATCGGTGGGTTAAAGTGACGTGTGGGAACTGACGGAATCCAATTGGATCTCCGAATTGGGTTTGGCATTCAAAGGACGATCTAAAAACACCCAAGTATATATAAAAAGTTAAAACACACAACCCGGGAGTCCAAAATCCCAAATAGGGATCGGATCGACGTGCCGTTTTCTCCGACACGACCGGGTGGGTTAAGTGACGTGTAGAAATTGACGGAATCCAATTTGGATCCCCGGATTGGGTTGGGCATTCAAAGGATGGATCTAAAAACACGGCCAAGCATATATAAATGGTCAAAACAGGCAACCCGGAGGTCCAAAATCCCAAATAGGGATCGGATCGGCGTGCCGTTTTCTCCGACACGACCGGGTGGGTTAAAGTGACGTGTGGGAACTGACGGAATCCAATTTGGATCCCCGGATTGGGTCGGACGTTCAATTGACGGATCTAAAAAACACCAAGTATATTTGTAGCGTCAAAACACAACCCGGGGTCCAAAATCCCAAATAGGGATCGGATCGACGTTGCCGTTTCTCCGACACGACCGGGTGGGTTAAAGTGACGTGTGGGAACTGACGGAATCCATTTGGATCTCCGGATTGGGTCGGGCATTCAAAGGACGGACATAAAAACACCCAAGTATATATAAAAAGTTAAAAACACAACCCGGGGTCCAAAATCCCAAATAGGGATCGGATAGACGTGCCGTTTTCTCCGACACGACCAGGTGGGTTAAAGTGACGTGTAGAAACTGACGGAATCCAATTTCGATCCCCGGATTGGGTTGGGCATTCAAAGGACTGATCTAAAAACACGGCCAAGCATATATAATGGTCAAAACACGCAACCCGGAGGTCCAAAATCCCAAATAGGATCGGATCGGCGTGCCGTTTTCTCTGACACGACCGGGTGGGTTAAAGTGACGTGTGGAACTGACGGAATCCAATTTGGATCTCCGGATTGGGTCGGACGTTCAATTGACAGATCTAAAAACCCCCAAGTATATTTAAAGCGTCAAAACACAACTCGGGGGTCCAAAATCCCAATAGGGATCGGATCGACGCGCTGTTTTCTCCGACACGACCGGGTGGGTTCAAGTGACGTGTGGGAACTGACGGAATCCATTTGGATCTCCGATTGGGTTGGGCATTCAAAGGACAGACATAAAAACACCCAAGTATATATAAAAAGTTAAAACACACAACCGGGCGTCCAAAATCCCAAATAGGGATCGGATCGACGTGCTGTTTTCTCCGACATGACCAGGTGGGTTAAAGTGATGTGTAGAAACTGACGGAATCCAATTTCGATCCCCGGATTGGGTTGGGCATTCAAAGGACGGATCTAAAAACACCCAAGTATCACTACAGAAAAAGCGCATATAGAGACCGATTTAGAGACCGAAATTTTCGGTCCCTATTCGGTCCAAAATAGGGACCGAATAGAGACTGAAAATTCATTTTGGGACCGAATAGGGACCGAAATTATTATTCGGTCTCTATATTTGGGACCGAATATTTTCGGTCCCTATTTAGTCCCTATTCAGGGACCGAATAGGGACTGAAAATATTCGGTCTCTATATTTGGGACTGAATAATTTTAGCTCCTATTCGGTCCCTGAATAGGGACCGAATTGAGACTGCATTTTAGACCGAATTGAGACTGACTTTTGGTAATAAATTTAGTTCGAAATTA
>JACBKR010000628.1:0-66802 GCA_014218235.1 Colocasia esculenta
CTCAAATCATAGGAGACTCTCAGCTTGTTCTGCGGCAGGTGCTCTCAATTACCGCACTCGTGACCCAAATCTTAACCATATCAAGATTTGGTCACGTTGTTGCAAGGCAATTTCGCAAGCTTATCTATGTCCATACTCCTCGCTCTCAAAACATCCTAGCTGACGCATTGGCGTCACTAGCTTCTTCTCTATCCTTCCCTCTGAGCCATCGGACCGAGACAATTGTCGTCCAACGGCTTGATGTTCCATCTCCCAAGATCCTTGGTTCAAGAACCTTAGGACAACTTAGAAGAAAGGGCTAGGAAGAGAGGAGTTCAACATATCATGCTAGTTGAGCTCTAGGAGATTCTAGATGAAGAGGAATTGCCATGGTATTTTGAGATTGAATAGTACTGTAAGGATGGGTCATATCCCAAAGGGCAAAATCAGAGGATCGCAAGGCCATAAGAAGAGTCGCCCTAAGGTACACAGTCGTCGGAGAAGTTTTATGCAGGTGGGCTCTTAATGGAGTTCTTTTGAGATGTCTTAATGATGACGAAGCTTGGAAAGTGGTAGAAGGAGCCCATGCTAGTGAATGCGGAGGGCATGTCAACAGTCAAATGCTTGCTAAGAAGATCATTAGGCAGGGCTACTATTGGCCAACCCTAGAAGACAACTGTGCCATCTACGACTGTAGGTGTGTCAAATGCCAAATCCATGCTGATAAAATTCATGCTCCTTCATCCTCACTTCATCCACTCTCCACACCTTGGCCATTATCCATGTGGGCTTTTGATATTGTTGGCTCCCTTGGTGATCCTAATGCTCAAACCAAACAAAAATCCTTCATCCTAATAGCAACTGAGTATTACACCAAGTGGGCAGAAGCAGAAGTGTTTACAGAAATCAAAGCATCCACAGTGTGCCGCTTTATCATGAAGAATATCATCTGCGGTTTGGAGTGCCAAGCAGCATCGTCACTGATAATGGGACGCAATTCATCTCTCAAGAACTTCAGGACCTCTGTAAGAAATACAACATCAGTCTGCATCATTCATCTCCATATTACCCACAAGGCAATGGCCAAGTTGAAGCAACTAATAAAACCCTTCTTAAAATCTTAAAGAAAACTTGTGAATCGCATAAATTTGCTGATTGGCCAGAAAAGCTAATAGAGGCTCTATGGGCTTGTCGTACCTCTATCCGTACTCCCATGAGGTAGACCCCGAATGCTCTCACTTATGGGATGGAGGCGGTAGTTCCATATGAGATCCTGATCCCTTCACTAAGAGTCCAACTTGATAAGGAACTTAATCTTGATGAACGTCGAGAGGCGTTGCTATTGCTAGTCCAATTGGAACTCTTAGATGAAAAGCGACTAATGGCAGCCGATCACGTGCTTTCATATCAACGGCGAATCTCAAGGTCTTTCCAAAAGAAGGTAATTGAACGAAAATTCTAAGAGGGTGATATGGTCTTGAAATGCATTTTTATCAAACCCAGAGGTCCAAGGTCTAAGCTACATCCAAATTGGGAAGGTCTGTACGTTGTGAAGGAGGTGTATCCAGGAAATGCCTATCGCATAATCAATGCTGAGGGCGCAGAATTGTCACATCCGTGGAATGGGTTTTACCTCAAAAGATTCTATCCCTAGGTCTATAGGTGTGAGGCCACAACACTTAGATTAGGGATAACTCCGTGTTAAGAGTCCGAAGTGTAACGTCACGCATTTTTTCGGATCTTCGCGGATCCTTGCTTAATGGGTTTGGTGGCCAGTGTGTGGCCCATTAGTGTGTGTTACAAGTGTTTGCGTAGGTTGTGAGGCTTTGTGGGCTGGCTGGTTGGGCCTAAAGCACTCACTGGTTCTCTGTCTGTGAATGCGACAGAGGCTGGCGTCGCGTTCTGAACGCGACGGCCCTAGGTGTCGCGTTTTGGTTGCCGCTGCGGAGTGGTTTTCGTCTGCATGTCCGCCGTGTGTCGCGCGTTGGGTGGCCTGCTAACGTTGACCATGGGAAGACGATGGCCTTCTCTGTCGCGTTCAGGTCGTGACGGTAGGGTACGTCGCGTACCCAACTGTGATGTGTTTTTAAGAAAGGTCGACCGAACAGAGCTCAGCAAGCTCTGCTCGGCCAGGGAGGCATTTTTGCGCAGGTTTCTAGAGGAGTTTTTGGTGTGCTCTCGCCGCGAGGACGTCGCACGGAGCGGGGGAAACGTCGGGTGATCACCATTCTTCGCGTTCTTCGCGAAGGTAGGGAGTTTTCGCCTAGTTTTACATTGTGAATTGCATGTGAAGCATGAATGGTTTGTTACTCGCTTTATAAACGATAGATACCATGCTAGGACATTGAGTAAAGCATGAAAACTGAGTTTTTACATCATTTTGCATGGTTTGTGTAGGATATTCGGTGATGGGATCCCATATTAGGGTTCCGACCTGTGAAGGTGACGGACCCTACTATCGCGTTCTGAACATGACAGGCCGACCCGTCGCGTTAGGCTTTTGATCGCGACCTATCGGGGTGTCGCGTTCTGAAGGCGATAGTAGCCCCCGTTGCGTTAACAATTCCGAGAGCTTTATGGTTATGCATGATAGTGTATTTATCAGATTATCATTGTGTATTGTGCAAGGCATTGGTAAGTCACCCATTGGCGCCTGTAGCACTCGAGGAGCATGTCGTTCACGTGGTTTGAACACTGTGCATGTGGTTTGTGTATGTGTGACGAATAGTAAACGTTTGAGTTCGTCGTGTAAACTTTTGTGGTTAGTTCATGGTGGTTGGGCAGTGTGGTTCTAGTGTGAACCTAGCCTTGGTCCTTTGATGTCTTTTTATAGTTATTTAAGATGGTTTTAATTGTAAAGTATGTGTATGGTTATTAAGTGGTTATATATTTGGTTTAATGCGGCAATGGAGGTCATGAGATGACCAATGATAGGGAAAATTATTATTGGTTAATGTAGTTCTTATATGTGTCTGTGTAGGCTAGCTTGTAGGTCACATAGTGACGGGCCAAGCTATTCCAGACACTTATACCGTGGTTTGTAATAAAGATTATATATGTATATGTATGTATTGTGATTTGTGCATTATTGAGTTTGGTGGTCCGGCACCTATTCCGGAATACCTCTTCAGTTGGGTACCCCAGGTTCTATTTGAGCCAGGCACGTGTGTTTGTTATGCTCGGGGTTTGTCCCAGTATTGTGTGTACCGTCGAGGTCTGTGTCGTCTTCCTAGACATCCTCACTCTTGTGTTTGAGTTGTCCGTCCGGCTGAGGAAAGACGGCAGAGGGGCAGCGACTTGTGAGAGTTTGTGTTTAGTCGCTTGTAGCGTGCTCGTGGTTGGGAGTTATGGACACTAGTAGACATACTGGTCCCCAACTAGTCATGTGTTTCCAGTGCCTCACTTTGGGAGCTCGGGCCGGAGTCCCTAAAGGTGCCAGGCATGGACCTGCAGCTGTGTAGTCTGCAGGTGTGGTGTTGGTTGGTCTCCACAGTTGGTTGAATTGCTTTGTGTGTTTGTGGAGCGGTAGCTGGACTGAGTAGTCCGTGGCTACGAGACTGAGAGGTGATTCTTGTGTTGTGTTGTCCGAGTTGATACTGGCGTCATGAACCAGTAGTCTGTTCCCGTGTGGTGGCATCGTTCGTTCCGACTCGTGCTTTGCCACTAGTTGTAGCTTGTGTGTGACTCGTTGGTAGAGGTTCAGCCGTTGTGGTGTGCCTTGGTGGTGGCACGGTTTTGGTTGTGGTTCCGTTGTGGTACCTCGTGGTAGTAGGTACCTATACCCTTCGTGGGTAACCGCATGTTGTGGTACTTCGTGTGCTAGTCCCTTTAGGTGTTGAGGTGGACTTGCATTCTGTGGAGGTCTGTGGAGTGACCTCCCATGTGTTGTGTTTTTACTCGTCTTCGGGTAAGCTTCTGATTATATTTTGGTGTGAGGTGGATTGGCTAGCTGATGCCAGTCCTGTTACCCTTCGTGGGTAGGTTGCCTGTGAAGCTTGTAGCTTAGGCGACCAATTGTTGTAGTGATTTGCCTATGAGGCCTGTGGCCTAGGCTTTACAGTTGTTGGGCGGACTAGTGGTACTGTGCTAGTCCTGTTGTCCCTTTTAGCTTCCGAGATTTGTGCTAGCTAGTGATATTTATTGTTTAGCTATTATTTATCATGCCTTGTTGTGAGCATAATATGTTTGGCTATCAGTGTTGCCAGTGAGACCCTCTGGGGTTGAGGTCTCTTTAGTTTTGTGTGTTGTTTTTGGGTGGCCCCTACTGAGCCTGTGACTTGTTGAGGCTCACTCCCCTACAGTTCTTTTCAGGGCTTGCTCTTTGTGTGGCTTGTGGAGGCGTTGTGGCAGACTTGTACCACCAGCAGTAGAGTTAGTCGTGTTGTGTGAGCTTGTGCTCCCTCGGGGTATGCCCCAGGTAGTTGTACTCTTTTTTATTGGACATGTAATAATATTTTGGGACAGTTGTAAATTGTTATATACAGATATAAGCACATGTACTTTCCTATGTCTTATACTGTTGTGATTATCTTTTATATTCTTACTGGACACGTGTATGAGCTATCCCTTGCGAGACTTCTGTCCGTTCGTGAGAGGCGGACTTAGATATGGAGCCTTATTGGGCATAAATATCCAGGGCTGTCACACGAAGTCCCTTCCCTAGTCATCAAAGGTTGCTCTAAGTTAGGACCAACACGCACACACGGCAAGCCCGGGCGACTGCACTTAGTAGATATCGTAGCTATGTAAGCCCTGCTTAAGCGATGCGATGGTCATTCTCTCCTAAATCGGTCGAAGTGTAGGGGCAAGGGTCGTAAGGGCGAGGTCATCAACCTTAAGCATACCCTAATAAGAGGAAGTCTCAAACAGGGACGGTCAAATAGCGAAAGCAAAGGAACAAAAAAAAAAGCAAAAGAAAAGATAGAAAAATATATGATAGAATAGGGGCATGGTAAAGAGTGGCAAAGTCTCCGTGGGACGTTCATGAGCCCGGTCGTAGGCATGCCCCAGCCAGTACAAATCCATAAGAAAAGACCATAAAGTCCCTACGCAACAGACCTAATCTTTGAGGGGTATGCTACCAGAAGAAGCCGAACCCAACGTCCTTAAACCTACATTAGACTTTACTTAAATAATCTTCCATTTCTTTTTATAAGATCAGGTCATCTCTTAGGTATGGCCTAAGTAGCCGTACTATCAACTAAGGGCAGTCGCCCATGGCATGTCACCCCTAAATGCACATCTTACGTTAGTAAAGTCCTCGCGAAATGGGGAAGTGACCAAGACTCCTAACCAGTGGTTTGAATTTGTCTATGTGTTGTGGCCCAAAAGGGCGAGTACCTTCCGTCTCACACGTCCTATTTTAGGAAGGGCTAACGTCTGCTTTAGGCATCTTTCAAAACTTCAAAAACAAAAAATAAAAAAAAGAATCAAATATTTTAAAACTAAAAAAAATCAAGTATTTCAAAACTCCAAAAAATCAAATATTTCAAAACTAAAAAATCAAATATTTCAAAACTCCAAAAATTAAATACTTTCAAAACCCCAAAAATACTTTACTCATCCATTCATGCATGTCATTTATTTCCTTATGTCTTTTTCACCTATTTAATAAGGCTTAGCCCCTTGACCATTTATCAAGATTGGTCACTCGTCATGCTTAAGGCAAGGGGCTAAGTCAAAGAACGGATCTAACTTGTCTTCGTGTTTTTTCTAAGTGTGCAGGTCGCAGTAGAAGAAAGAAAGCGGCACTCATATCTCACTCATCATTGTCACACAATCACATTCCATAGCCAAAAAAGATTTCATTCTATTCCATTCCATATTTACACATCATCATAATACATGATGAACAAAAAATCAAAAAGTACAAGTCCTCAACCACTCTCCCCTGTACCCTCAAGCGGGCGAAGGGTGGAGGGGCCATCTCCCTTGGTCCCGTCGTGCTCCCCTTGGCTACTCCCTCGCGTCGTCGTCCCTCCTCCTCGTTCCTCCGTCGTCTGGAGGAACCAGTCAGGTAGTGCCTCATCGAGCCGCTAGGGGCACCACTCTTGCTGGACGACCTCGGGCTGCGGCTGACCAGTGATAGGGCTCTCTCCATCCCCCTCATCTCCGCCCTGAGCACCAGGACGGTCTGACGCTCAGTCCCCAACTACGAGCGGAGCTCATCCACCTCTCAAGGCAGTCCCGTCGCCTAGTCCGCCTGGGGGCGTAGGCGCAGCTCCGCCATCTCTGTCTCCAGCATAGCAGTCCGCGCTAGAGCATCCCTCAACTCCGCCTCCTGCAAGTCAAAACATGTGTTAATAAGAGAAACAAGGTACAAGTGGCATCAAATTAGTAACTAACCTGCTCGTGTAGCTGGCCATCGCCTCCTCCGCCCGTGCCACTGTTGCTGCCAACTGACCCTCCAGCACGAAGTGGCCAGGCTCGTCTCGAGAGGTGGAAGCACCGCCCACCATCTGCTGGGCCCGCTCCAGCTCAGCACGCTACAAGAAAAAAAAAAACACAAGAGTCAGTTAATTGAAGTTAAGAATAAGAGAGAGAAGTAGTAGAGCACTTACCAGCTTAGTCACGGTCTACTGGAGGTCGTCCCTCTACTGAATGGTGGAGTGGAGGACGCCCTCGAGGGAGGCGATCCAGCCCTCAGGGTCGAGCTGCAAACATAGGTCTAGTTAGCCAAGGAATTAATGATTAAAAAATTTAGAAAAAAGCTAAGTTAGCAACACTCACTAGGCGTCGGGTCCCCCTATACACCTAGGCCTCGTACCTCCGTGCATAGGCATAGAAGTAGTCCTCGTCGCTGGTGGCCTCGGAAGTCACCTTTCGGCCCCACTGCTGCTAGTCCGCAAGCTGCTCCCGAGCTCGCTCCATCCAGTCTATGACTTGCTGGATGCCACAGAAGCTACGGCCTAGTCTCTCCCACTGCCTCTGTCAAGTCAGGAACTCCACCACCGCCTAGTGGAGCCCCAGTGTCCTCGCGACCAACCATAGGTGGAGTGGTACCACCGTGTTGAACGCATGCAGCCAGATCTCTCAACCGAAGTAGGGGCGGCCCTGCTCCACCCACGGCTGGTCGACATCCTCATCCCCAGCGTAGGGGGTCCACTCAACCTGCACATCAAATATAAAACTCATTAGTCACTTGTCAATGAGAAGAAATAGAAGGGTTGCAAGTAGAAGAGTACTCACATGTCTGAAGGGGATGGTGTCTAGGGCGTCCTGGAGGAGGGACCTGCAGGTGCAGGGACCACTCGTCTCGGTGAAACCGCCAACGTTGTAGGAGCGGTACAGCGCTCGGTCACCTCGGCACTCCTCGGCCAAGGAAGGGAAGGTAATAATATGCCCACACCTGAAAAACAAGATGATCAGTTACACAGTCAATTATAACAAGCAGGAAAAGCAATAACAAGTAAGAGTGAGAAGCGTACCTGTAAGAAGGGAAGAAACCAGCCACCCCTATCTTCCTACCAGAGGTGCCCAAGCTGTCTAAGAGGTGGGCCAGAAGGGCCGCAACCCACGCGTAGCTCCCTACCTGGGTCAGGTCCTCCAGTAGGGGCAGGCACTGGCAGCTCACTGGGTCTCCTCGAGTACCCAAGATGAGCTTCCCGATCACAAGGATCAGGAAGCATCTCAAATTGTGGTTCGCTGCTGCTCCCTCCTCCTCTGCCAGCGTCGCCTTGGCATCCTCCATCAACCGAGCCATGTACTCTGCCTGGCTCTCTCCCATCTGATGGCAAGCATCCACCACCCCCAGGCTCGCCTGTAGCCTCGTCCTAGGCACCAAGGACGATCTCTCCCTCATCAACTCCAACCCCAGGAGTCTCTCCACCAGCTCCTGGTAGCATGTGTAGGTCACCTCTGTCACCGCCTGGCCATCCACCCTCAGGCCGGTGATCCGTGCCACGTCCTCCAATGTGGGGATCATGTGACCCCACGGGAGGAGGAAGGCGTGGCACTCGGGGTCCCATCTCTCCTTCAGGGCCTGGATCAATGCCACGTCTGGCATAAGCTCATCCAGCCTGAGGAAGGGGTCGAACCCCATCTGCTCCAATTGGGTCTTCTGGAAGCCTGGAAGTCCCTAGTAGACTGTCCGGACGACAGCCCATCCCAGTCGGGACCGCAGCTCACTCTACAAAACAGCTAGAAAAAGCACAAAAATTAGTCAAAATCCACACAACAGCAGTCTGTTCAAGTCGCGACAATGATGTTGTCGCCTTCTGAACGTGACATAAAGGCTGTCGCGTTAGGGCTTCTGAAGGTGACGCGTCGAGCCGTCGCCTTCTGAACGTGACACACTATGTGTCACGTTCTACCCTGGTAAAGCGATAGGCTTCTTGTCGTGTTCACAGGGTGATCGAGGGCGGCCAATAGTCGTTCCCCGGTGGTTCCACCATGGGCCAAAGGCCCTACATAGGTGCCTAGCACCTTGTCCACCCCATTCCCCACTATCAATCACACATGGGCTAGGCTTTTTGGCCACTTACCTTCTTGGGGCCGATGGCCTCCTCCTCGTCCGGGCCTTCCATGGGATCCACCTCCATGGGGAGGGCCGGAGCCTCCTACCCCGTCGCCGTGGAGGGCTCCTCGGCCATCCGCCGCCAGCTAATAATCCTTTTAGACCGCATCGGCCGGTCGCCACCCTCCATACCGCCACCCTCCATCGCCACAGGCAACCGGCGGAGAAGAAGAAATAGGAAGAAGGAAGGAGGAAGGGAGAAAAGGGGGGGGGGGGGCAGTCGCAGCCGCCCCCAGTTGGAGGTTGCCGGAGGAAGAAGAGCTTGGTTGCTGGAGAAAGAAGGGAGGAGGAAGAGAGATGAAGTGAAAGAGGGAAAGAGAGGGGTGTGTGTGGGGTCCAAAATTCAAAATTGGCTCAGGTCTGTGATCGTGACAAGAAGGGTGTCGCGTTCACTTTAGGTCGTGACAGTAAAATTGTCACCTTCTTAACCCAGGTCGCGACTATTGACCTGTCGCGTTCTTGGTCGCGATGGCTATGCTGTCGCCTTCTCAGTCTGTGCACAGAACCTTGTAAAATTTGCATTTTTATTGCAAATATCAAATGCATACATCATATAAAAGCTGAATGTAAGGCCCTCAAATTTTATTCATATTATGCTTAATTGATTTTATGCATGTTATAATTATTTAATTACTTATGTGCATATGTATATATAAATATATGTATATATGTTTAAATTCTGTGCATATAATGTATTTATTTAAATGTGCATATAGTATGTAATTATTGATGTGCATATTGTGTTTATCTATTCTATGTATGTATGTTTATTGATATTTCTGTTTTTTGCCGAAATTCCTGTTAACGTCAACATCTCTTGACTTTAAGAGTGAGTCGACGGCAACAAGTGTGCCGTTTACTGTCTGACTAGAAGATATCGATGTCAACATTGATTGACGTTGACTTCTGGTCAATGGCAGTATATTGGTCGTTTACTTCTCCGGTTATGTTACGATTCCAGATCTGAAAACGGCTACGTTTTCACCAGGTTCTTGATTAGGAAACTATTCCCAACGGGAGGAAAACCTAATGCTAGTCATACCTGACCCTTAAACCTATAAAACCTAGTGTTTTCGGCCAGATTAAGACTTTTGGGATGAGAGGAAAAAAAAACCTAGGGTCTCTTGTGAGAAAACTAGACTTTTGCAAGCTTGATCCGGCGATTGGGGAGCTTCTTCTGGCGATCTACTTCGACTGGGAGGTGCTCCAACTATTGAGGAAACTTCCCCGACTCCAAGAGATTCATCTACGCTAGCAAAAAGACCAGAGTTTAGGAGGAAATCTCACCTTCTTGGCTTGGCCGAGGAGGGATTCTTCGACAAAATCAAACCCTTTAGAGATTTATTTCTAGGCAAGTAACTTAGGGTTTCTCTCCATAGACTTGTCCTTTAGGGTTTTACAAATTTTACGGATTTTATTTCATGCCCTAGACCCCCCAAAATCTCTATTTTCTATGTTCAGTCTGCACTGTGTGCAGACAGGAGGTTGATGGCAACAGTGTTGCCGCCAAGTTCATGGGTCGACGGCGGTCGATCCTGCCGTTAACTCTTCCTGACGGCAAGACCCTTACCGTCTAGTTCATGTGTTTCTTGCAGAACTTCATGTTTAAATCTCTGTATTGTGATTTTTGAATGTTTGGAAGTATGTGCATGCTGTAAAAATTGTGGTTGGTCAAGTATGGTCATTAGGTCATATCATGAGGCTCTGTTGAATTTCTGAGCATGACTGTAACTAATATAAATTCTATATTGGTGAAATAAGCATATTTTGACTATGTTTAATTCTGAATAAATAATTTTGTTGCATGTTATGTATTCAGAAAATTATCATGATCTTATAGTGACTGTTCACATGTTTTGGACCTGTTAGAACCGACTGCTTTACTATTTACCATGTTAAGTGAATATTTCACACA
This sequence comes from Colocasia esculenta, assembly GCA_014218235.1. Taxonomy (NCBI): domain Eukaryota; kingdom Viridiplantae; phylum Streptophyta; class Magnoliopsida; order Alismatales; family Araceae; genus Colocasia; species Colocasia esculenta. The sequence goes on from JACBKR010000628.1 coordinate 10,410, forward strand.
AATTACATGTAACCTCTGTTAATTATTAAAAATAGTTATACTATTCCAAAAATTCTGAAAAATTACAAATATGTTCCATGTGCTATATCCATCCTATTATTAAAATTTTATGGTATTCTGATTACTGTGCAAATTGTTATTAAATTCTGAAGCTTTCTGTATCATGTTTTAAAGATAGATCTCAATTATGTTTAAAAATGAGGTTAGTGTCATGATTAGATTCTATTACTCACTGTTATTAATTAAATTGAGCATCCAGATATGATTATTAATTATTTCATGATATATATGTGCATGTGGGAAGTGAGAGAACATGTGTCATGTGTGTGTGAAATGTGTAAATGTGACAAGATAAATAAGTTGTGCCAATGAGACACTGCCACCATAGATTGCATGGAGCTGTATTGTAGTAGTGCCCCTACGAGAAAGCTCAAATGTGTTACGTGATACCCGGGGCAACGAGTCGTGTGAAATCCTGGAGGTGGACAAGTTCCACTGGTAATGGTGGGGAGGGCTTCCCCCGGTTCTGCACAGTAACCAAGACTTGGTCACTTTGCCTGGTGATTATGTGTATGTGGTCTTTCTAGTGGTGGTTGGGTTGTGTCTTGGCAATGTGTAAAAGTGGAAATGTGAACAATGTGTAAAGTGATATGTGAACGTGGCACGTGTAAGTGCAAGTGATTGACATGTGATACGTGAATGTGCAAAGTGAAAACTATGTGAAAACCATGGGAAATCATGTGTAAGTGAAAGTGAATGATAATGTGAGAGTAAGTGCATGTGAGAGCCAAGGTAAAAGTGCATATGTTCATGTCATACACGTGTTAATGTGAATTTTGTTAATTGTGATATCATGTTTAGTACCATGTGTAGGAATATGTAAATTATGTCCATGAGTTAGAAATTACTTGATGAGCATGTGTTTAGTATCATGTTATAAATTTGAATATAAGTCATGTGTTAGTAAGAATTGCAAGTATGTAATTGTATGAATGCTCTCATGTTAGTGATACCATGTTATAAGTAACCATGTTCAGAATTTTGTTATACATGTGTTAGTGTAGTTTTGTTAAATAGATTAGATTTCATGTTTCTATTTTCCATGTTATAATATGAGCATGTGTTAGTTTAATTGTTAAATTGTAATTAGTTAATGACAATGTGATAGTTAGTAAAATGTTAAATTGTTAGAAAGCATGTGTGGTAAGTGCATGGTTTGAAATTTTAAGTTGCTTGTTGAGTCTATTATGTAGACTCACCCTTGCTAAAAATTTCAGGAGATTTAGAAGCCGAGGAGTTAGCAAGATCCGACATGGAGCGTGAAGAGTAGATTGAAGATATGAGTTTATTTTCCTAGTATGTGATGTAATTGTAATTTGAACTTTGGTTTATTGTATTTGAAAACTGGCTATATTTAGTGGATGTTATGTTATGTTATTTTCTTTTGCTTGGACTATATAGACAGTGGTATGTGGATTATAAAGTTGATGGAATAAAAGTTGTTCATTTTCCTCTGCAATATTCCTTTTTATTTGTGCATATCTTAGTCCATGTGACTATCGTTGGGGTTTTCTCCCCTATAGCGACTTGCTCTCGTCTGATGTGGGTTGGTATAACCATACCGGGTGGAAGTGGGCCGTTACACTGAAAATCATAATAAAATGCCTGATACATCACTCTCATACCCTCAACACATCAAATCTCTCAAAAAATCTCCAAAAAGTACAATCAAGTCTCTCTTACAAGCTCGCGGTCCCCACGTGGCCGGATCTCTCTGTACTCCTTGAGGTACGCCTGATATGTCTCGCGCTCCTCGTGCATCGTGGGTGGTAGAGCGCTAGTGGCACATGCACACCACATCATTAGTGCACTCCGCACGGCCTGTTTGTCCTCCAACTCTCCCAAACGCCTCGCTTTCATAGGAAGCAAGTGTGACAGCTGAAGTAGTTTCATCTTAGGTTTCCCGACCTGAAGGTAGCACATGTGCAGGTTGTAGAGAACCATCGCCATATTCCCCACGAGTTGTAGGTCCAATCCAAGTCCAAGGGGAAGCCGTATGTCCACTCCGTGTAGCGCTACTATGTCCATGGTGAAGTGCTCTATCGGAAGTGTGTTGAGGTATAACCGCCATGCGCTCCGAGTCTTCTTATCTGTCGTCCTGCACACAACATGATCGGAGAATTTGGCCGCTCCGCCGATGAAGCACAAAGGATGGCACCCAAAGATCCGGCTCTCCGTAGTGGGGTTTTCTACAGGTTTGAACTTAATCCTCACTCCCAACCAACACTCTAAGAGAATCATTGAGCCGTAAAGTGGGCCCCCCAAAGCCGCCGATTGAGTCCCGCATAAAGGTAGGCTAATACCGCATGAGAGAGGCTAAGTCACTGCCATACCCCGCTAATGGCACTCAAGTTTGCATGGTCTAAGAGGTAATCTCCAGATGAGAAGAGAACCACCCCACATAAGCATATAGCCACGGCTTTGGCTATCTCTTGGTAATTCCCACACTTATTCTTGCAATAAGATATGACCCACTTAGACAATGGGATTAGGTGAATATGTTGAGGGCTAATCATGGTATATACATCTTTGGGATCCATCATGAATTCACCTAAGATGAGTTTAGGATCAATAGGCTCAACGGTATAACATATCTTGTGCTCATCCCCCCGTGTAGTCTTGGGTAAGGCCATGAAAACTTCAACCTCCTCCAATATGATGGTAGCTTCAAATTTGGGGAAAAGGAAGGTATGAGTTTGTGGGTGTCATAACTCTATCAAAGTGGTTATGTTATGCCAATCAAAGGAGATCTTATGGTAATTGTGGGTGGCTATCAAGATCCCCCCTAAACCCCACTCTCTCAAGGTGCTAATCACATGCATGGGCAAGACTTTGATCATGGGTGCTATCCAATTGAGTTTGGAGTATCGACAGGAGCCAGGAAAGAGCTAGAGAAGGAGAAGAAAAAAGAAAAAGATAGGAGAAGAAGAAGAAAAATGCATTAATAGAGAAATTCGGAGCTAAAATTCACAGAAAATTGAAAAAACCACTTTACATACCTCTCTCATGTTGGCATTGCTACTCAAGTGATTAGGAACCTCCGTCAGCCTCACCAGCTCGATATAGGACATCCGGGCACGTTTGGGACCTTCATAGGAAGCCTCACCACCCATGGAAGCACTTGGAGCTCTCTTTATGGCCATGAGAGACTTGGGAGCTTGAAGAGAAGAAGGGGGGTTCTGAACTCTGAATTTGGCCTCCACACCCTTACTTATAGGCATTTAACACTCCTATTCATGGTGGGAGAGGGTTTAGAAAGCCTAAAGGGAGTTAGAACGGACTAGGAAGCTTTAGAACTCCAAGTAGGAACCAAACATGGTGCTCTCAGGTGGCCAAATCTATTCTGGACTCAGAAACTGAGGTCGCGACGTATCAATACGTCGCCACCTGGTCGCGACAGACTCATTGTCGTATTATGATTCAAGTAGCGACAAGCATCCTGTCGCGTTCTATGTATGACATTTGTTGGTTGATTTATTTGCATTGTCATGATTGTTTTGCCAATTTGAGATGTCTTCCTGCACTTATGCTTAATTCTTTAATTGTTTTAGTGCAAATTGAGTCCTTTATCTGGTTCTTTATCGTTTTTATTATCTTGAAAATTCATAAAAATCAGAAAATGCAAAAAATCTATAAAAATCAGAAAATTAAAAAATACAAAAATGGCTCGCCAGGTAAGTTTAGGTAAGTATTTCTCACCTTAATCTCTGCATTACTATATGTATCTACCTTACTATATCATCTCAAGGACCGGCTGGTTCTCAGTGTGTTCTGGGACCTGAGTTCCCCTTCAACAAAAATGAGGATGATCTAAGTGCGCACGGTTAATCGTTGGATAGGCTGTTAGATGGTATGGCTTGGGGATGATGGATTCTATCGCACGCCAGGGATGCGAAGTGTCTTGACCCCTGCTCATTTTGTCTAGCAATATTATCCTTGAGTATTTGTTATTTTCTCCTTTTCTTTGCATCTTCATTTTATGATTTCTTTTCTTTTAGCCCAGCATGCATCATGTAGGAACTTTGAGCTTCACGTTTCATGATTAGTCAAAGTCAGCTTCGCAATGATGTCCAACCAGGTCTTCATTTCCCAAATAGGAATTCTGCTTCATTCCGAATTTGAAAGTTCTCTTCGAGCTAGTTGCTTGGTAGAGTTTGCCAGTATGGTTCCTATTCAGGATTCCTCTCATCCCCATTCATTATATCAGTCATCCTATTTCCCATTGATCCACTCATTAGCCATGAATCGCTCGAACGCCAGAGTCGAATCGACCTGCCGAGACAGCACCTATCCCCTAATAAACGAAACCTGCAAGCCTAACATGGCCATGGTACCTCTTCATCAAGAGGTTGATCATTTCTTTTCTTTTAATCTTTATTCATCCTAGATTGGAACCATCCATGCACTCTGTTCCAGCCATGTTTGAAGATTGCCGGATAATTCTCATTGCTTATTCGTTCAAAATGGGTGTCTCTTTACCTTGATGCCCGCTTTTCATCTCATTCCGCTTCATTCCACTACATCGTCATTTCATGCCGTCTCCGCTCCACTCCCTTGCAAAGCAAGCATCAAGGAGGGGCAATCTATAGACACCCATTTCTGACCCATAAGCTGAGTCAAATTCCTTGTCATATCATTGAAGCCCCATGTTGGCTCATCATTGCCAAGCTGGCTTTGTCTAATCATGGCATCTTCATAATAGTTCATCACCCTGGTGGGCTCTTCCTGGTCAAATCAATAAGTCTTCATCATCATCTTGTAGCTCTCTGAGTTGGGAATCTAACACTTCAAACCGTGTGCCAATCCGATACCCATGCAAGGAGATCAGACACTTTGAATAAGTCATACGCTGAAAGATCATGAAGGTGACAATGACCCTGTCGCGTTCACATTCAGAAGGCGACGCCCTTCATGTCACGTTCATTCCTACACTGATTGCCTTTAGGACATAATCGATCACCTTCAGAAGACGACACGTAAATATGTCGCGTTCTTATTTGGCCTTTTAATTTCTTGAAAATTCGCCAGAAAATGCTTCAAGACTTCCTTCTATGGAAGGCGATGTATCGAGGTGTCGCTACCTTGTAGCGACACAGAGCCTGTCGCATTCTTGTTTCCTTCACAGAACCATGCAACGTGGCTTTCCTATTCATACTTGGACCCTTGCTATTCATGAATAATCCGACTTTTGGTGGGTCTAGAGGTCTCCAAATCTTGCCAAATTCGGAGGAATCCTTCCTCAAAACTTCCTTGCCACATTTTGACTCTCCTTGCATGAGCACAATTACCTAAATTCGGATTCCAACTCATTATTCCTTTCCCATCCCATTCAGGAATAATGGCCTATAAAAGTGTCAATAGGGCATGGTTTTGGGGAAGGTTGGCGTCTGCTTCTTCCTTTCCCAGAGGGCTACGAATCTCTAGAAGAACTGTCAGCCTCCAGATGACCAAGAAGTGCCCACCGGGGCATTTTCTTCCCCTCTACACTTTCTCTCTCCTATTCTTCATACTTTTTCCTTCATACATGCACATCTAGATTCGTTTCTTTTTGTAGTTTTGCATTAGATCACTCCACACACACCTATTTTAAACACCCAAAGGGGTTAAAACACCACCCCACGTTGAAGAAGACATCTCAGGCACAAGGCTCTTGCCCCTTGGCCAGCTGAGGATCAGGAAGAACAAGAATCCACAGTCTCCATCTTCTGTTGCAGAAGGCGACACACTCCTGGTCACGTTCTTCAGAAGGCGACGGCCTTCTTGTCGCGATTTGTGAACCAAGTTTTCTTCTGCATTTTTTCTTTCTCTTTCCAAGGTAGTTAGCACCTGTTCTTCGAGTTGTCATCCTTTGCAACTACTTTGGTGGCGATCATGGTCCTTTTCCTTATTTTTATCATCTTTATTTGGGGATCAAATCCCGTGATTACAGTATCCACTTCCACGAATTGATGACTTATTTGATCAATTGCAGTCGGCGAGGGTGTTCTCCAAAATAGATTTGAGATTAGGGTATCATCAACTGAGAATTCGGGAAGAAGACATTGACAAGACGACATTTAGAACAAGGTATGTGCATTATGAGTTTGTGGTTATGCCATTTGGGCTAACCAATGCACTGGCAGCATTTATGAATTTGATGAACAGGATCTTCCACCCATATCTAGACCGGTTTTTAATGTGTATTTATTAATGATATCTTAGTGTATTCAGCCTCAGAAGAGGAACATTAGCACCACTTAAGAGTTACATTGCAGACATTGAGGGAGCATCACTTTATGCGAATTCAGTAAGTGTGAGTTTTGGTTGAAAGAGATTCAGTTTTTGGGGCATGTCATTTCAGGTGAAGGTGTTGCAGTTGATCCAGCAAAGGTGGAAGCCGTTATGAATGGGAGGAACCAGACAGTGTCAGAGATCAGGAGTTTCTTTTGTAATGGCGGGCTATTATAGGCGGTTTATCCAGACTTCTCAAAGATTGCAGCACCAATGACAAGGCTTTCCAGGAAAGGAGTACCATTTGTATGGTCATCCGATTGCAGGCGCAATTTCATGGAGTTGAAAAGGCAGCTCACTTCAGCACTAATACTGGAAATTCCGTTAGGCCGAGGTGGTTTTGTGCTATATAGATGCATCCAGGAGAGGACTTGGGGCAGTGCTCATGTAGCATGGAAAGGTGGTGACTTATGCATCAAGGCAATTGAAGCGGCACGAGGAGAATTACCCCACACATGACTTAGAATTGGCAGCGGTTGTGTTTGAATTAAAGATTGGCGGCATTATTTGTATGGTGAGAGGTTTGAGATCTTCACGGACCACAGAGTTTGAAGTATATCTTTTCACAGAAAGATTTGAATTTGAGGCAGCGCAGGTGGATGGAGTACCTCAAGGATTATGATTTCAGTTTAGTGTATCATCCTGGCAAGGCAAATGTGCTAGTGGATGCTTTGAGCAGGAAAGTAGTTATGAGTCATATGATGATGAGAGAATGGAAGTTGTATGAAGATGTGCAGAAATTCCCTGATTATTCCAAGTAGCCAGCGAAGAGTAGTGTTAGCTAGCAGCACATTGGAGCCGTCTTTGTATTGGCAGATTATAGAAGCACAAAAGGTAGATGAGAACTTAGCTGATATGTAAAGATGGAGGATGTCACCATAGATGATGGTTGTGTGGTCCGGTTCAGGCACAAGTTGTATGTTCCAAGTGAAGCTGGAGTGAAGTAGAAAGTGGTTAGAAGAAGCACATCGGTCCAGGTATACCATTCACCCGGAAGCACAAAGATGTACCAAGATTTGAAGAATATTTCTGGTGGCCGAATATGAAGAAGGAGATAGCAGAATTCATAGCAGATGTTTTAGTATCCAGTAGATTAAAGCAGAGCATCAAAGGCCAGGTGGTTTGTTGCAACCTTACCAATACCGCAATGGAAGTGGGATGACATAGTCAGGACTTTGTTGCAGGTTTCCTAGGATGCTTCAGGTCATAATGGCATTTGGGTCTTTGTTGACAGATTGACAAAGGTATGCAAATTATTAGCTGTGAGCATGTCATGGGCAGTGGATAGGTTGGCTAGATTGTATGTGGATAGAATTGTGTCGTTGCATGGAATTCCAGTCACCATTGTTTCAGACAGGGATCCCAGGTTTACTTCTAGTTTTTGGAGGAATTTGCAAAGGGTTGTTGGCACACAGTTGAGATATAGTTCAGTATACCATCCCCAAGCTGATGAAAAAATGGAAAGGACAATCCTGACCATTGAAGATATGTTGCGAGCATGTTGTTTAGTTTGGGGAGGTGGATGGGAGCAGCATTTAGGTATGGTTGAATTTACCTACAACAACAACTATCACACAAGCATCAGCATGGCACCGTATGAAGCAATTTATGGAAGACCTTGCAGAACACCGTTGGATTGGCATGAAGTAGGTGAACGACAAGTAATGGGACTGGAATTGGTGCAACAATGTGCAGAAATGGTAAAGTTCATCTAGGAGAAGCTTCAAACAGTGCAGAGCATGCAAAAGAGTTATGCGGATACAACGCAGGCCCCTACTGTTTGAAGTCAGCGACTATGCGTTTTTAAGAGTTTCTCCAACCATGGGTGTATTGAGGTTCAGCAGGAAGGGCAAGTTGAGTCCCAGGTATGTGGGTCCCTTCCAGATTTTGGAAAGGATTGGTGAGATAGCGTACATGTTGGAACTTTCAGCAGATTTCACGGATGCCCACGATGTGTTCCACGTCTCAATGCTAAGAAGGTACATTCGTGATCCTTTGCAGATTGTCAGCTACACACGGGATGACTTGATGCCAGACATATCCATGCCAGAGTATCCAGTGATGATTACAGGTAAACGTACACAAAGTTTAGAAATAAGGACATTGAGCTAGTAAAGATCAGATGGGAGAACAGGCAGGTGGTGAAGATACTTGGGAGTTGGCCGATGAAATGTACAAGACGTATCCATACTTAATTGAGTAAGCATTGAATTCTTTTAGGTGATAGTCTTATATATGTTGTCTGTTAATTGCGCTTATTCCTTTAATTTTGGGACGAAATTATTTTTAGGTGATAGTAATGTAATAACCGGTACGTTCGGATTGTAGTTTACCAGGTGTGGGGGCCAATGTGTGGCCCATTGGTAGACCATGTGAGTCTACATGTGTTTTTATAGGTTTGTTTAGTAGGTGGGAGGCTGGAGGGTTGGAGATCCCAGCCCAAGCAAACCTCTGGCGCATCACTCAGAAACGTGACCAACACAGACGTCGCGTTTATGAGTGTAACACGACCACCTGGTACGTCGTGTTTTAGCACCGCTTTTCGTGGGCGTTGTTGCATGCACGCCGCATGGCGTATGCAGGAGCGTCAGGGTTTAATTGCGACGGTGGGGTACGTCGCGTTTTGAAACACGATAGCCTGATACGTCGTGATTCAACTTCAGTGTGTTTTGGGCCTCTGCCCTTGGCCGAATAGTGCAGTTGCACTATTCAGTTGAGGGAGAGGGTTGTGGAGGTTTGTTGCGGAGAATGGCTTACCGAATAGATCAGGGTAGTTGCGTCTGGTAATTCCTTCTAGTTCCCTTGTGGCTTCTTCCACTCCCCCCGGTTATTCCATAAGACCTTCACCACGTGAATGTGACGATTTCTGAGTTGTTGTACCTTCCGTTCAATATCTTGATCGCTTTTCTTCATACGTCATGTCCTTGTTTAACACCAGATCATCATGGCGAATGACATTGTAGTATCGTACACATACTTTCTAAGCATGGAGACATGGAAGACATTGTGCACACTTGCCAAATTTGGCGGCAAGGCCAGTCTGTAAGCAACTTCACCAATCCTTTCAAGTACTTCGAAAAGACCAATGAATCTTGAACTAAGTTTTCCTTTCACTCCGAATCTTTGAATACCACGGGTAGAGATACCTTTAATAGCACATGATCTCCTATTTGAAATTCTAGATCCCGTCTTCTCTTATCAGCATAGCTCTTTTGTCTAGACTGAGCAATCTTGAGTCGATCTCGTATCATCTGTATATCCCGGGTTGTACTTTGTACCATGTCAGGTCTAACCATTGTTGTTCTCCCACTTCATTCCAGCACACAGGAGATCTACAATTCCTGCCATAAAGTGCTTCAAATGGTGCCATTTTAATACTCGCCTGGTAACTGTTGTTATAGGCGAACTCAATCAAGGGTAAGTGTTCATTCCAATGACCCTTGAAATCTATAATGCAGGCTCTTAACATGTCTTCTACAATTGATTTGTCCTCTCAGTTTGCCCATCAGTTTGCGAGTGAAGGCAGTGCTAAAATTAAGCTTCGTACCAGGGCAGTTTGCAGACCTTTCCAAAATGAGAGGTGAACCTTGGATCTCGATCTGAGATGATAGATGACGGAATACCGTGCAACCGCACGTTCTCCTTGACATATAATGCAGCTAGCACCTCCACAGACCATGTACTCTTTATGGGTAAGAAGTGAGCAGATTTGGTCAACTGGTCAACGATGACCCATATGGCGTCAAGTCCACCACGTTTTCTGGGTAAACCCATGATGAAGTCCATGCCAATGCTTTCCCACTTCCATTCGGGGATATCTAGTGGCCTGAGTACACCGGCAGGGCGCAGATGTTCTGCTTTCACTTGTTGACATGTGAGGCAATGAGCTACATGCTCGGCTACCTCCCTCTTCATATTTGACCACCAAAGTGTTCTTTTCATGTCTTGATACATTTTGGTACCTCCTGGATGAATAGTGTACCTAGTTTGATGAGCTTCATCCATTAGTTTCCTTTTTAGGGCTTCGTCGTCTGGAGCACAAGTTCTCCCTTGGAATACTAACCTTCCATCTTCAGTCATGGCAAAATCCGGTCTGTCTGCTAAGGTTTCCTTGACACGAACCAAGAATGGATTGTTATTCTGCTGCATCTTGATTTCCTCTAGCAGATCGGATTGGATCTTGAGATTGGCAATCAAACATATCATCCCTATGCTCGATATTTAAGTCTAGCCTCGCGAATTGTTCCAGTAATTGCATCTCGCCAAGTACTAGACTTGAGATAGATGCCATTGGCTTCCTACTAAGAGCATCAGCCACCGTGTTCCCTTACCTGGATGGTACTGGATGTTGAAATCGAAGTCCTTTAGATATTCTAACCATCTTCTCTGCCTCATGTTGAGTTCTTTCTGGGAGAATAGGTACTTTAGACTTTTATGATCTGAAATAGACAGTGAATTGCTCACCATAGAGATAGTGCCTCCAGTTTTTTTAATGCGAAGACCACGGCAGCCAACTCTAAGTCATGCACAGGGTAGTTGACTTCATGTGTCTTCTTGCCTTGAGGAATAGGCGATGACCTTCTCCTTTTGCATGAGTACACAACCTAGCCCAATTCCTGAGGCGTCCGTATAGACTGAGAAACTTTCTCCCTCTACTGGTAAGCGAGAATGGTTGCTGAGGTAGGCAGTCTTTGAGAGTTTGGAAACTCTTCTCACACTCTTTACTCTAGGAGTAGGGATTCTCCTTTCGTGTCAGACGCGTGAGTGTACGGCGATCTTAGAGAAGTCCTTGATGAACCGCCTGTAGTAGCCAACCAGTCCTAGGAAGCTTCTTATTTCAGTGACGTTGGTTGGTCTCTCCCAGTTGAGTACAGCTTTGACTTTGGAGGGATCAACAGAGATGTCGTCCTTTGATATCACATGGCCCAAGAAAGACACTTCTTCGAGCCAGAATTCACACTTGCTAAGCTTTGCGTACAGCTGGTTGTCTCGCAAAACTTGTAGTGCTATCTTCAGGTGTTCTTCATGTTTCTCTTGGTCTTTGAATATATGAGGATATCATCGATGAAGACGACCACAAATTTGTCAAGGTATGGCCGATATATGCTGTTCATGAGTTGCATAAAGGCTGCAGGAGCATTGGTTAGACCAAAATGCATAACAATAAATTCGTAATGTCCATACCTGCTCCTGAAAGCTGTTTTGAAGATATCGTCATCATTGATCCTCATTTGATGATAACCAGATCGAAGGTCGATCTTGGAGAAGTATTGGGCTCCAGATATCTGGTCGAATAGTTCATCGACCCTAGGCAATGGGTACTTATTCTTGATGGTCAATTGGTTGAGTTGACGATAGTCGTTGCATAGTCTCATCGACCCATCCTTCTTCTTGACGAATAGCACAGGTGCTCCCCAAGGGAGGTACTAGGTCTGATGAACCCCTTCTCTAGCAGCTCCATCAGTTGTGCTTTCAGTTCCTTCAGTTCGGCAGGCGACATCCGGTACGGTTGACGTGATACCAGGGCAGCTCCAGGAGTCAACTCGATGACGAAGTTGACGTCACGTTCAGGGGGAACTCCGGGTAAGTCTTCAGGAATACATCTGGGTAGTCCTGGACTATGTGGATGTCTTCTATTTTTGAACCCTTCTTTTCGACTATGACGGCCGCAAGGAAGGCAAAACATCCTTTCCTTATCATGTTATGGGCTTTTAAGGCGGAGACTAGAGACATCCGCTTCTTATGTCTAATCCCAGTGAATGCTAATTTAGGAAAGTCACTAAAGGTCACCCTTCCTTTCTTACAATCGACGCTTGACCCATATGTGGACAACCAGTCGGCTCCCAATATGACATCATACCCTTCCATGGACATACATACCAGGTCGGCCTTTAGGTTATGGTCTCCGATCATTACATCGGCAGATGGAAAGTATTGGTTTAGTTTCTCCTTCTCCCCCAAGGGCGTTGTGACAGAGAATTCACCACCCATGGTTGTAGGTTTTGCAGTCAAAGTATCAGCAAAGTGTTGAGATATGAATGAATGAGTAGCTCCAGTATTAAATAACACAAATGCTGGCAAAGAAAAGACTTGTAGGGTACCTTCTACCACGCCACCTTCCTTGATGGTTTCTTCGTTGTGCAGGGCTTGCAGCCTGCCCTGTTTTTAGGCATAGCAGTGCGCTTCTCATTTTCTTTCAGCATCGGGCACTCAGGTATGCGATGCTCACGACTTCCGCAGCGCAAACATGCTCCGGCTTTTCTCCAACACTCATCAGCGGTGTGACCCGGTTTGTCACAGTGTTTGCAGTGGCTCGTTGTTGGAGTGTTGGGGATGAAGACCTTGGGTTTCCTATCTGGCTGGATCCCTCAGTTGGGTGGAAAGGTCACTTTTTTCCGTTGGTCGGCTTGGCAGATGCTGGTCCCGATGTCATTTCTTTCTTTACGAACTTCCCCTTGATACGGTCGGTGAAGTCCGTAGCATCTTCTAGTAGCTGGGCCTTCTTAACCATCTCGGCATAAGTTTGTATGTCGAGTGGCGCCAGTTGAGTAATGTACTGAGGCTTTAGGCCATTTAGAAAGCGCTTAGCCTTCATTCTCTCAGTGTTGATCAGATGTATAGCATAGCGTGCCAGTCTAGAGAACTGGGCTTCGTATTCTGCTACCGTCAGGCTTCGCTGTTTAAGAGCAGCGAATTCAGCAGCTTTCTTTTCCTGTACTCGTTCAGAGAAGTACTTAGCATTATAAGCTTCCTTAAATTCGGCCCAAGTAAATTGGCCATTTTCCCTTGTGGCTTCCACGGACTCCCACCATGCGCGGGCATCCTTCTCCAGTTGGAATGTTGCTAATAGGAGTTTGTCTCCGTCTGCACATTGCATTACATAGAAGATCATTTCCGTTTCCTTTAGCCAGTGCTCCGCTTCATCTGGATCCGTAGACCCACTGATCCTAGGCGGGTTTAGACTCCTGAAATTGCGATGCAGCTCGCCTGCACCTGGTTGGTTCCCTCCGCGGTTACCACCGCCTTGCTGGGTGGCTTGTAGTATGGCCCAAGTCAGTTCCTAGAGGGACTGTTGCATGCCTCTCATCTGGGCACGTTCTGTAGTCATTGTAGCTGTTTAGTTCCTAAAAAATAGTATGATAGTTATAATGCTGATTAAAAGTTTAATTTGTGGTGTGTGAGTTTATTTTAACTAGTTACCCTTGGCTCTAACTACAACTAACATAGGTGGGATCATTGACTCTAGTCGAGGCAGGTTAACCTAGATCATCCTGTACTAAGAATAACTAGGCTCTGATACCACAAAACTGTCACGCCTCGACGCGGAATATCGGAGCGCGAGGGCAGTTGCAAGAAAGGGTATAGAGCGAGTACTAGACATCAAACCATTGCACATTGAATAATACTAAGCAAATATTTCTCATTAATAACTTTTCAATGCCTAGTTACAACCACTAATATCAGAGCCATTCTATAGGGCCCAATTACATTGCAATAGAAGGAAATAACTAACTACAACTCTAAGATAACATAATGACTCGAGGGTACTCCTGGCTTCACTCTTGGTCATTCCCTTCATCGTGAGTGCATTTGTCATCTTCGGTCTCACCTGAGAACACAACATCAAATAACGTAGGGTGAGCGATAACGCCCAGTAGGACTTAAATCTTAGGCTCAAGCAGGCTTTAAATAATTAACGCATTTAAGGGCAGAGTGTCTAAAGATAGCAGGTACAAGAGAGTCAAAATATAGCAAGAGATAACACAATAGCACGAGATCGAGTATAGTTTCCAAAAATAGCACAGGTATCGAGTATAGCACGAATAGCAGGATGGCCATAGCATAACTAGCACAAGTATAATAATAGCACGACGGGTATAGCACTTGTTTGTCATTCTAGACAACGAGAGAGTATAGCACGTTTTGTGTTTTGATTGTCATATAGATAGTCGAGATAGATAGCACTTGAGTGTAATGCCAAACACTCTGATCATTTAACTCCCATGGGCAATAGCACTTCGGGCGCACATTTCAGGACCAGATCGGGCCCTTTATATATTGCCAGGCATTGGCTATATTTTTTATCTTTAGACAATCAGTCAATGGCCAATATAGAGTACCAAGAAGTAGATGAGAGCACTAGATGAATAGACGAGATAGTAGAGTGAACGTGAATAGACAAGCGAGTAGAGTACAGATGAGAGCTAATGGACATTGCACGTAACACATCGAGTAAACAGGCGATAGTAACAGTTGCACAACACGCGCACGTCGTATTGGCAGTCAAGTGGAATTCACGATCTTCCCACTGGCCATGTTATGCGCAAGTCCAGAGGTCCGACATGATTCAACGTAAGAGCGAACTTCTAATAGCCGTTTGGATCATATCGATCCCTTAAGGTGTAATGGGTGTTATGGTACAACGGCTCGTCGACCATGTGGGAATCCATGATCAGAGGAGACTTACGGAGGCCTTGTGCAAGGGTTCACTAGTCCGGCAAAAGGAATATCCGACGGAGAGTTCACCACAAGCCAAGTAAAGTGTGTTTATAAAACAGGTGCTCGACGTTCTAGAGGAATTCTAGAACAGTGGAGCGTCGATATCGGTTTATAAACAACGCAAGAAACGAATACAAGTCCTTTAAAATAGGGCAATTAATATACTTCATTGCAATAAATTACCGGATACATTATGAGATATTTATGCCAGATTTCAGCCATATATGGATGGTTCATGTTGTGTGCATGTGTAAGAGAATCATAGATAGAAAAGAAGTCATGAATATTTATTTTTAAAACATTCAATATAGCTCTATTTTAAAGCAGGGTTTTTACGGGGGTATAACCGTAAAAAGGTGACAGAAATAATTTTTTAAGGTTTTCATCAAAAACCTGTGAACGCGACATGGGCCAATGAGGATTGCGACAGGGGTAGGCAGATCGCAACATGGTACTGTCGCGACGGCCTTGTGAACGCGACAGAGGCGGAAAGGGTCGCGACAAGACAGACACAGGGATAGCGACGGCTTACCTGTCGCTTTCTGAACACGACGGGTAGACTGTCGCAATCAACCTCCAGAAGCCAACATATCGGCCCATCGCAATCTGGTGGTCTGTGCCTGGATCTGACAGGAATCAGACCAGGCTTTGGATTGCGGGCAAATTTGAATCAAACTGATACAGGGTCGTTTAGAAAATCATACTAATTATATACATGATGAAAAATCACGAAATCAGTGGCAAATGAACTAGACATGCGAGAGTACTTCCAGTAAATAGGAATTCGAGAGAGAGCATGGTTTGAATATGGTTTGAGAACGAACAAGAACGAGTAACATAGAACATGATATAGAGAGCAAGATTGATTAATTCGAGCGACATGCACAACAAAAATTAGGGCTTTTAGGGTCAAAAGATCCCTAACATGCATCAGTTCCTACAATAAAAATTTCATGCATGGGATTGATATACAGAGATCAAGAGTTAAGAAGAGGGTCGTGGTCATGTAGTTACAGAACTGAAAATCAAGAACTAAAGATATGCTCGATGGAAAATTATGAAACTTGAGGGTTTCATCCCTGATAGATGAGACATCCTATAAAAAAAGTTTCATAGTTTATGCTTGTGAGAATGCCTACCTTGACTCGATTCCTCTTCTAGGGCTAGAACTTGAAGAACGAGGAAGAAGCTCCAAGAACTCCTTCTTCCCACGAGATCCTCTCCTCCTTGGCCTCTTCTCCATGTCCAACAACCTTTGGCAACGAGCTAGGGTCAGCCAAGAGGTTTAGGAGGTGTATTTATGTAAACACAAGTTCCTATTCCTATTTCTACTCTAATTGCTCTTAATTACGAGATTTCCTAACTCCAACCTTCCTTCCTTGCTTTCCAATCTCTATTAGGCTAGGAAGAGATCCAAATTCGTGCTAAACCATATGGGGTAGGTTTAGGAATCCAATTCCAACTCTAATTGCCACTTTTATTGCTTTAATAACCTCTTTCCAATTATGATATAATTAAACTCCGAATTTAGGGCATTTTCTTATTATACTTCCTTTGTAAATTCATATTTTGACCCAATAAATTCTAGATGGTCCATTAAGCAAAACCCATTACTCTTTTCCATTTAATGGGTTTTATTTAATGCTCTTTTCATTTAAATATCCATTTAGCTAGGTTTTAATTCTTTATTTAAATTTTTATTTTTCTTAAAAATTCAGGTTGCTACACCAAATGCTCACCTAATAGCAACTATACACGGACGGGCCAGCAGCGCACGAGTACCTTTCTTTGGGACAGCCATAGTTATTTACCCATTACAAATCTCATTGGACCCCTGAGCTCTAATACCACTGTAATGATCCGACCTCCCGGACCCCCGCCAGGGTCCCCGAAGGTCACGCCGCCACCCACGGATCTGAAGACCCAGAAGGGTTAGAATTTAGTCCAATGAGATAAGCAATGAATTCAAATAACTATAACAAGAAAGTTCGTACATTTAATAAAGATGTTATGTACAATGTGTCCCAAATAAAAGTACAGGTACAGAAAGAAAGGTGCAGTCCTTAAGGGGCATACCCCGAGGACTTGCAAAAAGGCTACTCTCGACTCACGCTACAAGGAGCACTCACGCTCACAACTCACACTGCTGGCAAGGCACGGCATAACAAACTGCCACCACGACCATCCAACAACGAACTCCTGCGACAGCGAGTCCCTACCTGAAGAGAGTAGGGGGGTGAGCCTCGCGAATAAGGCTCAGTAGGGATAACCAGTCCCTTACCAGCCAGAGAAGTAGGAACTCCAACAAGCGGAAGTAAAACTACTCTACAAAGCAATAAAGTGGGAAACGCCTACCACAGAGTACTACAAAGCAGCGGAAACATAGAAACGCCTCGACCACAACCCGGGTCAGGCCAAACACGACTCCTACAGAACCAGCGGAGTCAAACACATGCGGAAGCAACTAGAGCAACGCCACGACCCACAACCGGGGTCGGGCCAGAGCAACACAATGCGGAAGCAAACCCTCAGCGCACACCGCCGAGACAACAGAGCTCATGGAACACCGGAACGACCAAGAGAGACCAGAGTCTCAAGACAAACACCAACATCCCAGACCTCCATAAGGTCGGGAAGGAACAAACTGGTGTCACCATGATAGACACTGAGCAACCACGTGAGAAGCACCGTCTCACCACAGGCATGACCACCTCAGACCTCCACAAGGTCGAGGGCCTACAAGCAGAACCACCCTGCACCTCAGACACGCCACGTGGTCTGGGAACTACACACTCCGGTGCCACCACGTATGGCACCAAGGAACGGTTTACCGAACCAACGGTCGGGGGTCTATACAAGACACCCCGAGAGAACCTGGAGAGCGGAAACCACTAAACACGGCTCATGAGGCCAAACTAACCAAGCCCACGGGACTAGACACGGCTAGGCTACAACCATCGTGTAAACTAGGGCGATGAGACTCACTTAGAAACAATGAGAGAAACTCCGTCACAGCAAGAACACACAAGCCACCGCCACAGGCAGCTAAGAGAGGGACACACAGTCAACCCCTCTCGCTCGCCAGCCGCTGACTCCCGCCTACGACCTCCCTAGGTAGAATGAGGCTAGCGAGTCACACAAAGAACACAACCACAAACACCGTAGTCCGGCCGAACTACGGCCCCATACCTGACCTCTCTACGTGGCTGCGGAACCAACGCAGAGTGAGGCAGTGAGAAGGACTAGCTGGTCCACACCGGATGAGCACCGAACCACCTCAGAGACTCAGACCAGCTAAAAGAGCTCTACAAATGACTCTACACCGCTGTCCCCATCGTTTTCCCCTTCTGCTCTAAGTTCGCGACTTGAGCACGCCCGCCGCCTAGAGAACTCCCTCTAACAAACGCGCGGGGCTGGAGGTCCCAGGTAACGGTAACAACCTTTATCGCAAACAAGCCCTCAAGTGCCGAGCACCGGGCGAAAGAGAACACTGGCGGCAACCACCAACAGAAACATCACAGTTGGCTTGTAACTAAGACAAGCCCAGCAGGCACAGGCACACACGGAACCCTTCCGGAAACCCCCAGAAGGGCCGTCGGCCAATGTCGGCACACACGGCGCGGCCCGAGAACCTAGAACACCACCAGGCAGAACAGAGACCAAGCAACCAGATCACGACCACAAGTGCGTCACCTTCTGAGCAAGAAGGCGACAGCTAACCTGTCACCAACAGGTCGCGGCGAACAGCGTGTCGCCTTCTGACCTGAACGCGACATGTCGAACTATCGCATTCTACATCAGAAGGCTGGACCCCAAGCGGGCCAGCAGACCCGCAGCCAACAACCACCAAACCAGAAGGCTACAAGGTCGCTACCAGAAGGCAGAACGTGATAGGGATCCTATCGCAAGTAGAAAGCGACACACAAGGTGTCACCTTCAGATTCAGAACTCGACGTATCGACCCATTGCATTCCTCATCTGAAGGTAGAACCCTTGGGGCAGACCCACCCCAAGACCCACACTCCAAGGGGGCCACCAAGGCAAAGCCCCAAACCGAAGGAAAGACCTCGTGCCAAGTTGGTGAGACCTCACTCTAACCAACTTGGACACGAGCCATCCTCCGCCACGATCAGAAACTGGAAATAGAAGGCAGAGGGGAATGCGACAACCAACCTGTCGGTACCAGAAAGCGATAGGTTACTCGTTGCCTTCTGTCTAGTGTCGTGACAGCTAACCTGTCGTGACCTCAGATAGAAGCCCTAACCAAGCATTGAGGCTATACCATGGTCCCACAAGCTACACCACTACCTCCAAACGAAAGGGGGAGGGGAGCATACCACGAAAGCAAGTAAAAGAAGGCTCGAGGGGCAACACACCACCTCTCCTCTCCCACATACAACATGCACGAAGTTTGAAACACATAAACAGAGCACCACCGGCAAGCGTCCATCTGTGCGAAACCACAAGGGAGCTCACGAGCACGGAATGGACCACCCAAAATTAAGCTCCATCTACACTAACAGGTATGGGAAAAAGAGATCCCTACAAGAAAGGAAGAACCGAACCCACAAGGGGCCTTCACGACGGCTAGAACACCTCCTCCTCGCTCCACGACGTTCCGCTGCTCCCCCACGAGCTCACCGGCGACTCCACCACGCCCAAGCTGCCGGAGGAAGAAGGGGGAAACCTCCCCACCTCGGAGAGGAGAAGGGAAGGATAAAGGAAAGAAAAGAGAAGAAAGAGGTGCATGCTAGGCTTAAGGCCTCGGAACTGCGGTCGCGACAGGATGCCGGTCGCGTCCTCAACCAGAATGCGACGCCTACCTCGTCGCCTTCTCAAAAGTTCCTACAAGTCTTCTGCCAGGCTGACAGCCTCCAGACCACGTGTCACACATGCAAGCGACTCAGGTGAACATGACAGTTGGCGGGTCGCCTTCACACCTACATTGCGGACACGTGGCACAGAAACCAACAGGCAACGGGAACGCGACACAAGGGCCGTTGCCTTCTCAACTAAAAGGCGACAGAGAAGACGTCGCATTCAGAATGTGACACCCTGATCCATCACTATCTGAAGGATAGCACCAAGGAATCCAAAACCCGGAATGTTACAGGTATAATGCCTTCAATCAGATTTGACGCCTCCGCTTGAGCCCTTGTGATTGCCATCACTCGTCCTCTTCCTCCTCTTCTCTGGTAAGGCATGCCTCTACCTTGCTCAGCTGGTGGCTGCTGCTGTGGTGCCCCTCTTCCATAACCACCTCTTCTTGGATATGGACAATTTCTTGCCAAATGCCCCGGCTGATCACAATTATAACATCTGAATTCTGCGGGCTGCCTTGCTGTGCTTTGCTGAGATTCCTCCACCTCCGGCTTATAGCCTCGGCCTTGCTGGAATCCTTGCTGCCTGCCGCCTCCTCGGCCTCTAAATATCTTGTTCAGCTTGTTTCCCCACTTGCCAAAGCTCGATGTAGATGCTCCTCCCGAAGGTGCCTTGCCTTTGCTAACACCCGGTGATTGCTGTGGAAGTCGAAAGCTACCCCCACTTGATCCCGATCCACTGGACTGCCTTGCTTGCACTATTCTTTCTAATATTGCTGCTCTTTGGGCTACTTCCTCCACTGTCCCACACATAAGAGGAGTCACTGCATCTTGCATCTCCAGCCTCAACCCCCGAATAAAATACTCCACCATCATTGCATAGTTAGTTACCACATAAGGGGCATACCTGCTCAAGGCTATGAACCTTATTTGATATTCCAACACTGACAAATTCCCTTGCTAAAGTGTTCTGAATTGCTCACTTTTGTCTTGCTGAATTTGCACCAGAAAGAAGGTGTTGTTGAATACTTCAAGAAACTCGAGCCATGTGATTGTATCTTCTGCTCTTTCGGTGAACATGGTTTGCATCTTGACTCTCCACCACTCTTGTGCAAATCCTCTCAACTGGTGTAGCAACCTGTTTTTTTTTTTTCAAAAGTAATAATAATAATAAGAATAGTAATGATTAAAATGGAAAATTTAAAGAAAAGGGGAATTTATTCAGACCCATTAAACGAAAAGAAGTGATGGACTTTGTTAAATGGATCATATAAAATTTATTGGGCCAAAACTTGGGATTTTTAAAAGATGAATAAGAGAATAATACCTTAAATTTGTATCTTTAATATATCCTAAAAATGAAAGGAGCTATTAAATCATTAAAATAGCTATTTGGTGTTGGAATTGGACTCCTAACCCTACCCAAATTGGCTAGGCACGAAATTGCATCCCAACCTAACCCAATTAGGAGGTGGAAAGCTTGGAAGGTGGAAAGAAATAAAGAAAACTTGAAATTAAAGGGGAATTAGAGTCATAATAGGAAATAGAAACAAGGGAAGCATAAATACACCCAAATCTCTCCATGGCCGGCCCTAATGCGTTGCTGAGGCTTGCTGGACATGGAGGAGAGGCCAAAGGAAGGGAGAATTCGTGGGGAGAAGGATTGCTCAAGACCCAACCCTTGTTCTTCGAGTTCAAAGCCCTAGGAGACAAATCGACCCAAAGGTAGGCATTCTCACAAGCTAACGCCATTAAATTCGTCTGTAGGATGTTCCAAACATCAGGAACAAAAGCCCTCTTGTTGCTCTATTTTTCATCGACCCTATCTTTTGATCTTTATTATTGAAGTGCTGCTCTCATCTTGACCCCGAACCTTCATGTTTAATTTAGATCTCCCTGTACACTTGATATCATGCCATGAAAATTTTATTGGAGATACTGCTCGATGTCATGAAACTTTTGCCACTGAAATCCCCAATTTTCATCCAGTATCTTACCCGAATCAATTCTTTTTCCTTCACTGTGTATTGTTCTGTGTTCTTTGTGCATGATCATGTTTAAAACTTGTCAAGACCATGACTATTTTCAAATTCCAATTTATTTTATATACCCTGGCATGTCTAGATTTGTTTGCAAGTGGTTTCACGATTTTTCATCAACTACACGCAGAGATATCAATTTTTGAATGACCCTATATCAAAATAGGGAAAGCCTGGACCGCATCCAAGGCAGACCCTCTTATCGCTCGGACTCAGGCGCAGGACCTGAGAACGTGACGGCCCGATAGGCCGCGTTCTCAGGGGCCGATTGCGACAAGCCACCCGTCGCGTTCTGAACGCGACAGGCTCTGGCGTCGTGTTCTGGCTGTCTGACCTGACCGACCCGTCGCGAACCTTGAATAGTCCTATCGCGTTCTGGATGTACCCTGTCGCGATCATTACAGGGGTACATCGCCTTCTAGACTTTTGCATGAAAACCCTTGATTTTTGGTACTCTATCCTCCTACAGTGATTATACACTTTGTTAACAAACTTAAACGCAGTAAATAAAGCTGTTATAAAATAAACATGTATTGAATGATTTAAAAGACACACACATGAACTCTTCACATCTATGATTTCTTTATCACATGCACACACTTTTAACCATCCAATTTGACATGACTTGGAATGAAAATATCTCATAAAATATCTGGTAATTTATTTCAATAATGTATTTAAATTGCCCTATTTTAATGGACTTGCCTTCATTTCTCGCGATGTTTTGGGAATACTGTTACCGATGCTCCACTGGTCTAGAATTCCTCTGGAAGGTCGAGCACTTGTTCTATATATACACTTTCTCTTGACATGGACAAACTCTCCGTCGGATATTCCTTCTGCCGGACTAGTGAATCCTTGTTCAAGGCTTCCGTAAAACTCCTCTGTCTATGGATTCCCACATGGCCGACGAGCTGGTTGTACCCTAATACCTATGATACCCTTTAGGGATCAGTAAGATCCCAACGGCCTTAGAATGCTCTCTCGCTCTTATCTTGAATCAAGCCGGACCTCTGGACTTGTGCATAACATGGCCAGTGGAAGGGTAGTGAATTCCACCTAGGGCTGCAAAAGGGTCGGGTTCGGAACGGAAACACAGATTCCGATCCGATAAACGAAATATGATTCCGATTCCGATCCGATAAGAATGGTTAGTTCCGATTCCGTTCCGATTCCGATAACATTACCGGAACCGAAATTCTGATAAGATAAGGGTTTACCATAATTTTACCTTGAGTTTATGATAATTTATCGGAATAACCGATACGATACCGATTCCGATTATTTTTCAATTCCGATTCCGATTCCGATAACTTATCGGAATATCCGATACCGATTTGATAAGCTATCGGTATCATATTCCGATTCCGAAACTGATAAATTTATCGAAATCAGGTCGAAATATCGGAATATCGGGTCCGTTTACACCCTAATTCCACCTGACTGCCGACACCAATTGCGCGTGTGTGCAACTGTTACTATTGCCCGTTTACTTGTCGTTTCATGTGCAATGACCTATAGCTCTCATCTATACTCTACTTGCTCATCTATTCATGTCTCTATACACTCGTCTATTCATCTAGTACTCTCATCTATTCTTGGTACTCTCTATTGGCCATTGACTGATTGTCTAAAGATAAACAATATAACTAATGCTGACAATAATATAAAGGGCCCGTCTGGTCCTGGGAGGTGCGCCCAAAAGTGCTATTTGCCCGCGGGAGTTAATTGACCAGAGTGTTTGGCATTACACTCAAGTGCTATCTATCTCAACTATCTAAATGACAATCAAAGTGCTATACTATACTCGTTGTGCTATTGCTATTGTTATACATTGTGCTATTTGTGTTATGGCCATCCTGCTCTGTGCTATATTTGGAAACTTGTGCTATTTCAATCACATGCTATCGTGCTATCTCTTGCGTTACTTGACTCTCTCTCGCTCTATCATGTAGTGACTCTACTTTTAATACATTAATCATTTAAAACATGCTTGATAATGAGATTTAAGTCCTACTGGGCGTTATCGCTCACCCTGCGTTATTTGTCATGTGT
Source organism: Colocasia esculenta (assembly GCA_014218235.1). Classification (NCBI taxonomy): domain Eukaryota; kingdom Viridiplantae; phylum Streptophyta; class Magnoliopsida; order Alismatales; family Araceae; genus Colocasia; species Colocasia esculenta. The sequence continues at coordinate 34,153 of JACBKR010000628.1, forward strand.
TCTCAGGTGAGACCGAGGAGGATACTTGCTCTCAAGAGGACGGGAATGACCAAGAGTGAAGTCAAGAGTACCCTGACATCTTAGCATTATGTTAGAGTCTGAGTTTAGTCTTTTACTTTTATTCAATGTAATTGGGCCCTATAGAATGGCTCTGATATTAGTGGTTGTAATAGACATTTGAGGAATTATTAATGAGATGCATTTGCTTTAGTATTTATTCTTTGTCCAATGGTTGATGCATATTATACGTTGTATCCGTTACTGTAACTGCCTCACGTTCCGATATTCCGTGTCGGGGTGTGACAGTTTTGTGGTATCAGAGCCTAGGTTGTTGTTAAGTATAGGATGATCTAGGTTGACTAGCCTCGACTAGAGTCAGTTATCCTACCTATGTGAGATGTGGTTAGAACCATGGGTAACTAGTTAAAATAAACCCACACACACGCACGAATTAAATTCCACATCAATATCATAACAACAAGTTACTTTTGTAGGAACTTACACAACTAAGATGACTGCTGAATGTGCTCAGATGAGGGGCATGCAACAAACTATCCAAGAACCTACTCGTGCGCTTCTGCAAGCTACACAAGGTGGAGGGAATCACGGCGGTGCAGGCGAGCTGCATCGTAACTTTAGGAGCTTGAACCCACCTAGGTTCAGTGGTTCCACGAATCCAGGCGAGGCCGAGCACTGGCTGAAGGAGACGGAAATAATTTTCCATGTTATGCAATGTGCGGCTGGGGATAAGCTGCTACTAGCTACTTTCCAACTGGAAAAGGACGCCCGCACTTGGTGGGAGTCAGTGGAAGAGACCAGGGCAAATGGTCAATTTACTTGGGCTGAATTCAACGAGGCATTCAACTCCAAGTACTTCTCGGAGCGTGTGCAAGAAAGGAAGGCCGTGGAATTTGCTACTCTTAAACAGAGGAGCCTATCTATGTCTGAATATGAAGCACATTTTTCAAGACTGGCCCGATATGCTGACCATCAGGTAAACATGGAGAGAAAATGAAGGCTAGGGTTTCCTCAATGGCCTTAAGCCTCAGTACATTACTTAACTGGCCCCTCTCGACATCGACCTATGCCGAGATGGTGAAGAAAGCTCAACTACTGGAAAATGCTATGGACTTCACTGATTGTATCAAGGTGAAGTTCGTGAAGAAAGAATTGACACCTGGCATGACATCTGCCAAGCCAAACATCGGCAAGAAGCGTCCTTTCAGCATCACGGAAGGACCTAGCCAGGAGAAGAAACCCAAGGTCTTCGTTCCCAACACTCCAGTGAAAAGCAACTACAAGCACTGTGACAATCCTGGTCACACAGCTGACGAATGCTGGAGGAAAGTCGGCGCATGTCTGCGCTGTGGAAGCCGCGAGCACCATATCCCCGAGTGCCCGCTACTGAAGGATAATGAGAGGCGCACTAATGTGTCTAACAAACAAGGGAGACTGCAAGCCCTGCATGATGAAGAGCCCGCTGAGGAAGGTGGCGTGTAGAAGGTACCCTACAAGTTTTCTCCTTATCAGCATTTTTTATTGATACTGGAGCAACTCATTAATTCATATCTCAAAAATTTGCTGATACTCTGAATGCTAAATATATATCTATGGGGTGTGATTCTCCGTCACAACACCATTGGGAGAAAAAGAGAAATTGAACAAATACTTTCCATCTGCCGATGTAATGATCGGAGAACATAACCTAAAAGCCAACTGGTGTGTATGCCCATGGATGGCTATGATGTGATTTTGGGAGCCGACTGGTTGTCCACTTATGGGGCAAGTGTCGATTGCAAGAAAGGGAAAGTTACATTTAGTGATATCCCTAAGTTGTCATTCAGTGGAATTAGACATAAGAGACAGATGTCTCTAGTCTCTGCCATAAAGGCCCACAGCATGATAAGGAAAGGTTGCCTCGCTTTCCTTGCGGCCATAATAGTTGAAAAGAAGGGTTCTAAGATAGAAGACATACACATAGTCTAGGACTACCCCGATGTGTTCCCCGAAGACCAGCCAGGGATTCCCCCTGAACGTGATGTCAACTTTGCGATTGAGCTAATCCCTGGAGCTACCCGGTGTCATGTCAACCGTACCAGATGTCACCTGCGATGAAGGAAGGAAGTGAAGGCACAACTGATGAAGATGTTAGAGAAGGGGTTCATCCGACCAAGTACTTCCCCATGGGGAGCACCCGTGCTGTTCGTTAAAAAGAAAGATGGATCGATGAGGCTATGTATCGACTATCGACAACTCAATCAGCTAACTATCAAGAACAAGTACCCATTACCCCGGGTCGATGAACTTTTCGACCAGATATCTGGAGCTCAATATTTCTCCAAGATTGACCTCCGGTCTGGATATCATCAAATGAGGATCAAGAATGACGATATTTTCAAGATGGCTTTCAGGAGCAGGTATGGACACTATGAATTCATCGTTATGGCTTTTGGTCTGACCAATGCTCCTGCAGCCTTTATGCAACTCATAAACAACATCTACCGACTCTATTTTGACAAGTTTGTGGTCGTCTTTATTGATGACATCCTCATATACTCCAAGACCAAAGAGGAACATGAAGAACACCTGAGGATAGCACTGCAAGTCTTGTGAGACAACAAATTATATGCAAAGCTGAGCAAGTGCGAATTCTAGCTCGAATAAGTGTCTTTCTTGGGCCATGTTATCTCAAAGGACGGATATCTGTTGATCCCTCCAAAGTCGAAGCCGTACTCAATTAGGAGAGACCAACCAACATCACATAAATCAGAAGCTTCTTAGGACTGGCTGGTTACTACAGGCGGTTCATAAAGGACTTCTCCAAGATCGCCATTCCTCTCACGCATCTTACACGAAAGGAGAATCCCTACTCCTGGAGTAAAGAGTGTGAGAAGTGTTTTCAAACTCTAAAAGAATGTCTGACCTCAGATCCTGTTCTCGCTCTTCCAATAGAGGGAGAAGGTTTCTCTATCTATACCGATGCCTCAAGAATTGGGCTAGGCTGTGCATTGATGCAGAAGGAGAAAGTCATTGCCTACTCTTCAAGACAACTAGAGACGTATGAAGTCAACTACCCTGTGCATGATCTAGAGTTGGCTGCCATGGTCTTCGCCTTTAAAATCTGGAGACATTATTTATATGGTGAGCAATTCACTGTCTACTTAGACAATAAGAGCTTAAAGTATTTATTCTCCCAGAAGGAACTTAACATGAGACAGAGAAAATGGCTTGAATACTTGAAGGATTTCGACTTCAACATCTAGTACGATCCAGGCAAGGGAAATGTTGTGGCTGATGCCCTTAGTAGAAAGCCAATGACTTCTTTATCAAGTCTAGTTCTTGGCGAGATGCAACTACTAGAACAATTCACAAGGTTAGACTTGAATATTGAACATAGGGATGATCGAGACTTGGTTGCCAATATCAAGATTCAATCTGACATGCTAGAAGAGATTAAAGCACAACAGGACAACGATCCATTCTTGGTTCGTGTCAAGAAAACGTTAGATGAAAGGCCGAATTTTGCTATGACTGAGGATGGAAGGCTTATATTCCAAGGAAGAACATGCGTCCCAGACAATGAAGAACTGAAGAGGAAGTTAATTGATGAAGCTCACCAGACTAAGTATACTATTCATCCTGGAGGTACCAAAATGTATCAAGACATGAAAAGAACATTTTGGTGGCCAAACATGAAGAGAGAGGTACCGAGCATGCTGCTCATTGCCTTATGTGCCAACAGGTAAAAGCAGAACACAAGCGCCCTACTGGCATACTCAGACCCTTAGATATTTCGGAGTGGAAATGAGAAAGTATAGGCATGGACTTCATCATGGGTTTACCCAAGATTCGTGGTGGACTCGATGCCACATGGGTCATTGTCGACCGACTAACAAAATCCACACACTTCCTACCTATAAAGAGTAAGTGGTTTGTGGAGGTATTAGCCACCCTATATGTCAAAGAGATCGTAAGACTGCATGAAGTTCCATCATCCATTGTCTCGGATCGAGATCTGAGATTTACCTCTCATTTCTGGAAAGAACTACAGACTGCACTTGGTACTAAGCTCAATTTTAGTACCACTTTTCACCCGCAGACTGATGGGCAGACTGAGAGAACCAACCAGATTGTAGAAGACATGTTAAGAGCATGCACCATAGATTTCCAAGGCTACTGGAATGAGCACTTATCCTTAATCGAGTTCGCCTACAACAATAGTCACCAGGCGAGTATTAAAATGACACCATTTGAAGCGCTCTATGGTAGAAACTATAGATCCCCTGCATGCTAGAATGAAGTTGGAGAACAGCAATGGCTAGGCCCAGACATGGTACAAAATATGACCAGGGATACAGGTGATTTGAGATCGGCTCAATATTGCTCAGTCCAGACAAAAGAGTTATGCTGACAGGAGAATGAGAGATCCATAATTTCAAGTAGGAGACCATGTACTCTTAAAGGTATCTCCTACCTGTGGCACCCAAAGATTTGGTATAAAAGGAAAGCTCAGTCCTAGATTCATCAGTCCTTTTGAAGTGCTCGAAAGGGTTGGCGAGGTTGCTTACCAGCTGGCGTTGCCACCGAATTTGGCACGTGTACACAATGTGTTTCATGTCTCTAAGCTAAGGAAATATGTGTACGATCTGATGCACATCATTCGCCATGAGAAGATGGTGCTGAACAAGGACATGACATACGAGAAGAAGCCAGTCAAGATACTTGAACGAAAGCTGCAACAACTCAGGAACCATATGATTCATGTGGTTAAAGTTCTGTGGAATAATCATGGAGTAGAACAAGCCACATGGGAACCTGAAGGAATCATCAGGCGAAATTACCCCGATCTTTTTGATAAAACATTCTCTCCATGATGATCATATGAATTTGGGGACCAAATTTTTTTAAGAGGGGGAGGATGTAGCAACCCATTTTTTTTCAATATATAATAATAATAATAATAATAATAATAATAATGGAAAATTTAAAGAAAAGGGGAATTTATTCAGACCCATTAAACGAAAAGAAGTGATGGCTTTGTTAAATGGATCATATAAAATTTGTTAGGCCAAAAATTGGGATTTTTAAAAGATGAATAATAGAATAATATCTTAATTTCGTATCTTTAATATATCCTAAAAAGAAAGGAGCTATTAAATCATTAAAATAGCTATTTGGTGTTGGAATTGAACTCCTAACCCTACCCAAATTGGCTAGGCACGAAATTGCATCCCAACCTAACCCAATTAGGGTGTGGAAAGCTTGGAAGGTGGAAAGAAATAGAGGAAACTCGGAATTAAAGGGGAATTAGAGTCATAATAGTAAATAGAAATAAGGGAAGCATAAATACACCCCAATCTCTCCATGGCCGGCCCTAATGCATTGCTGAGGCTTGCTGGGCGTGGGAGAGGCAAAGGAAGGGAGAATTCGTGGGGAGAAGGATTGCTCAAGACCCAACCTTGTTCTTCGAGTTCAAAGCCCTAGGAGACAAATCGACCCAAAGGTAGGCATTCTCACAAGCTAAACACAATTAAATTCATCTGTACGATGTTCCAAAAACAGGAACAAAAGCCCTCTGTTGCTCTATTTTTCATCGACCCTATCTTTTGATCTTTATTTTTGAAGTGCTGCTCTCATCTTGACCCCGACCTTCATGTTTAATTTAGATCTCCCTGTACACTTGATATCATGCCATGAAAATTTTACTGGAGATACTGCTCGATGTCATGAAACGTTTGCCACTGAAATCCCAATTTCATCCAGTATCTTACCCGAATCATGTTTTTTTCCTTCACTGTCTATTGTTTTGGTTCTTCGGCATGACATGTTTAAAATGGTCAAGACCATGACTATTTTCAAATTCCTATTTATTGTATGTACCCCTGCATGTCTAGATTTGTTTGCAAGTGGTTTCATGATTTTTCATCAACTGCACACAGAGATATCAATTTTTGAACAAACCTATATCAAATAGGGAAAGCCTGGACCACAATCCAAGGGCAGACCTTTTCCCGCGCGGACTCAGGCACAAAACCTGAGAACGCGATGCCCGGTAGGCCACGTTCTCAGGGGCTGATCACGACAAGCTATGTCATGTTCTGAAACGTGATAAGCTCTGGCGTCGCATTCTGGCTGTCTGACCTGACCGACCTATCGCGAACCTTGAACAGCCTTGTCACGTTCTGGATGTACCCTATCACGATCATTACAGGGGTTATGTCGCCTTCTACACTTTTGCATGAAAACCCTTGATTTTGGAACTTACTATACTATACTCATTGTACTATTGTTATACATTGTGCTATGGCCATCCTACTCTGTGCTATATTTGGAACTTGTGCTATTTCAATCACATGCTATCGTGCTATCTCTTGCGTTACTTGACTCTCTCTCACTCTATCATGTAGTGACTCTGCTTTTAATACATTAATCATTTAAAGCATGCCTGATCATGAGATTTAAGTCCTACTGGGCATTATCGCTCACCTGCGTTATTTGTCATGTGTTCTCAAGTGAGACCGAGGAGGATATTACACTCAAGAGGACGAGAATGACCAAGAGTGAAGTCAAGAGTACCCAGGCATCTTAGCATTATGTTAGAGTCTGAGTTTAGTCTTTTACTTTTATTCAATGTAATTGGGGCCCTATAGAATGGCTCTGATGTTAGTGGTTGTAATAGACATTTGAGGAATTATTATGAGATGTATTTGATTTAGTATTTATCTTTGTCTAATGGTTTGTGGTCTATTATACGCTCTGTACCGTTTTACTTGCAACTGCCTCACGTTTCGATATTCCACATTGGGCGTGACAACTGGTAAGTAGCCAATATGACTCTATCCACCTGTCGACACCTCATGGTAACAAACACCCTTTCTATATCATGTACCCAATGTTCCGTTGTATCAGGATTCGGACCTCCCGAGTATGTAGGTGGCTGCAACTGCAGGAACCTCTCCACTAACACTGTAGACTCCTCCACACTAGCTGACTGCACTGGTGCAACTGGAGGTATAGGTACTACAGGTGGTACCTCTGCTCCAAACGGTGGTGCTAGAAGTGCCGATACTACCTCCTCCTGTACTGGTGGTACTATACTCGCTGGCTGAATCGGTGGCTGCTGGTCTAGCCGTGTCCGAATCTGGGTGATACTATCCCATAACCTCTCTATCATCTGATGTGTGGTCTCCTCAGGTTCATCACCACCACCTCCCCAATCTCTCCTGTCAGCCATTTATAAACTTGCACATACAACATTCTAATCCACACAACACACAGGCATATCATTACAAAAATAGGGCCAACTCTCAGCAGTAGACTATAGTAAAGAACATACTATGTACATTTCCTGTTTCTTCATATTTACATGGACCTTGTCTTGATACCAACTGTGACGATCCTCGCCGTTTAGGCCCGTTAACCCAATAACGTGCCCGACACGACTCTGCCTCCCATGATCGGGCTAAAGCCTCGCAAGGGATATCAACCACACATGTTTGTGAAAATATAAAGGAAACACACTGAACACATATAAGATTCGATTTCTCGCATATATTCACATGAAGTGTACATATTCAGTTCCATATCATAGTCATTAAACAAAGTACAATAGCTAGGGACAAACCCCCGAGGCTCCACAAGTAAAAGTATTACTCTGCTGGTGACGAAGGCCTGACTCCACTACGGTGCTAATCGGAACTAGAAGAGGGACGGGAACCCTCCTGCTCTCCTTCACCTGGAAGAAGAAGGGGTGAGCCTCACAAGTCACTGGCTTAGTAGGGCAAGTCCCCCAAAGCCGATAAAACACAATGTACAATAGATACAATAAGCAAAGCTATAGAGCATTTAACATATTTAACCACCTACGCATAATGCTACAGCTGTAATTAAATATAAAGCAAACCACATACGCGTGTACAAGTTAAAGAAGGGCATGCTAGACACGAGTCACGAGAACTAGTTCGCAACACCAGCCATAGACCCGGACAAACAACAACAAGTCTACTCTCAGCCTCACAGCCACAGACAAAAGGTCCAGCGTCGCTCCACCTCAATAGGGTCTAGAACTGTGGAGACAAACCAACACCACACTTGTAGACCACACTGCTACAGGCCGAAGCCTGACACCTTTAGAGACTCCGGTCGAGAACCCTAAAGCGAGGCACTGGAAACAGGACTAGCTAGGGATCAGTACGTCTACTGGTGTCTGTCCCCCAACCACGAGCACGCTACAAGCGACTGCTCACCCATAAACACGAGTCGCTCCCCCCTGCCATCTTTCCCTCAGCCAGATGTACAACTAAAACTCAGGAGTGAGGGTGTCTAGGAAGACGACACAAACCTTGACAGTACTCATCGTACTGGGACAAGTCTTAAGCATTCGGTGCTAGGGTAACCGACTGGAGAGGTAACCACGGAAGCCGTTACAACACAACTTGCTATGCACACATTTCCATACAAAACCCCGCGTTAACAACCACGGTATGAGCCGACACAACCCATACAGACTCTGCATTGCATACCCAACACTGCCCAAGCAATGTAGGATAGAAACCAGACAGACTGGCAACAAAACCCCAGAGCTCCAGTGGCCACATTCTGAATCGCGTCCAACACAGTGGATGCCAATCAACTTGAATCGAGACAGACCAACCCGTTGCCTTTTAACCTAAATTGTGATGTCTGGTTCCGCCATATTTTAGACAACAGAACCTAGACCTAAAACCTCATTTCGGAATTCACCATAAATTGCTACACATGCAGATGAAGCAAGGAATAAGCATATAAATTGAACCCTAAGCATGCTTCCTATCATGTTCACATGATTCTTACTCCAAATCTTATAAACCCTAATCGTCACATGCCATACAAGCTAAAACGTGGAAAAGTTCCCCTACCAACAGATGAAACGCAAATCCAACGCCGTCCGGACGTTCCCCGCACTCAGAAGTTCCTCTTCGCGCCGGAACCACGCCGAACGGACAGCGAGAACCCCGAAATATCCTCAGAATCCTGCAACAAACCTCCACAACCCTCTCCCTCAGCTGAACAGTGCAACTGCACTGTTCGGACAAGGGCAGAGGCCCAAAACACACTGAAGTTGAATCGCGACGTATCGGGCCGTCGTGTTTCAAAATGCGACGTACCCCGCCGTTGCAATTAAACCCTAACGCTCCAACATGCGCCACGCGGTGCGCATGCAGCGGTGCCCACGAAAAGTGGTGCTAAAACGTGACATACCAGGTGGTCGCGTTACACTCATAAACGCGACGTTTGTGTTGATCGCGTTTCTGAGTGATGCGCCAGAGGTCTGTTTGGGCTGGGATCTCCAACCCTCTAGCCTCCCACCTGCTACACAAACCTGTAAAAACACATGTAGACTCACATGGTCTACCAATGGGCCACACATTGGCCCCCAAACCAGGTAAACTATGATCCGAATGTACCGGTTATTACATTTCATCTATCAGTTAGACATCCATTCCTCTGCTACAAAAGTCCTCAAATTCTGCTGAAAAAATCTATTCCAAGTGTCTCCCTTTTTGTCTAATAAGAAAGAAAGGCTATCAGTAATGTATTTAAGATGTTAACATACAGTCTGGGCCTGAAAAAGGTTCACTGAGCATTTAATGTAGAGATATGTGTGAGATATTATGTAAAAACATGAGAGCCAAATTTGAAATGAAGCAATTTTGGGGGCCAAAAGAATTTTTTTATCAATCAATGTGAAATAGAACTCCTGCTTTTGAAAGGAAAACACTGGTGTTTCCATTCCAAATCAAAATGTTAAAATACAAAAAGGGAAATCATTTCAGAAATAAAACACAAACCAAAACTAACTCAAGTGTGGATTAGAAAAGACTTATTGTTTTTGCTCAAACAAACTGATGGTCCCAATAATGTTTGGGTACCAAAATATTTTCTTCTCTGATTTGATTTGTTCAGGAAGGTCGTGCACCCAGTTCCAATGTGTGGTTTCTTGATAGTGGGTGTTCATGACACATGACTAGAGACAGAACAAAGTTCTCATTTCTGATTGAAAAGGAAGGAGGATCTATCACTTTTGGAGGTAAAAACAAAGGGAAAATAATTGGATCTGGAAAGGTTGGTAAATCCTCCTCAAACTCAATTGAAAATGTTTTGTTAGTTGATAGTTTAGATTATAATCTTTTGAGCATAAGTCAATTGTGTGACAAGGGTCGCAAGGTCATTTTTGAATCAGATTTTTGCAAAATAATTGACTCTTCATCTGAGAAAATAAAATTCTTTGGAAAAAGAGAGAACAATGTGTACATGATAAATCTTGATAAAAACTTTGCTGAAAACATTTGTTTGGTTGCTAATAAAAATAAAATTGCATGGACATGGCACAAGAGACTTGGTCATGCAAGTTTCAACACAATAAATAAACTCTTAAGGCTAAATCTGGTTAAAGGACTTCCTGAATCTTTTCCAAATGTTGAGAATCAACTTTGTGGGATATGTGCTCAAGGAAAACAAATCAAAAAATCTTTTAAAATTTTCAATGATGTACTCACTTCTAAGCCACTAGAATTACTTCATATGGACCTTTTTGGGCCAACAAGAATTCTCAGTCTTAGTGGCAAACGATATGGATTTGTCATCATTGATGATTTTACTAGATATACTTGGGTTAGCTTTCTTTCCCACAAAAGTGATACTTGTCAAGAATTCAGGAAATTCTGTAACACTGCCTTAATGAGATTTTCACATAAAATCAAGTCCATTTTGACTGATCGTGGGGGAGAATTTGAGAATAAGGCTTTTTCTGATTTATGTGCTAAACTGAACAGTTTCCATAGATTCTCTTTTCCAAGAACTCCAGAACAAAATGGAGTTGTGGAAAGAAAGAATAGAACTCTTGTGGAAATGGCTAGATCCATGCTCTTGGAAAGTAAATTGCTCAAATCCTTCTGGGCTGAAGCTGTGAATACAATAATTCACATTTTGAACAGAGCATTGGTCAGACAAAAATCAGAAAAAACCCCTATGAACTTTTGAAAAACAAAAAGCCCACTTTATCTTATTTTAATGTTTTTGGTTGCAAGTGCTTTGTACATAACAACAATAAAGAAAATATTGACAAATTTGATGCTAAAAGTCTTGAAGCTATTTTTCTTGGTTATTCTGAAATTTCTAGAGCATATAGAGTTTACATTCTCAAGAATAAAATTGTGGAAGAATCTCCACACGTAGTCTTTGATGAAAATTCCTATCAAACTAATGACTCTACATCTTGCAGGGTTCCACAAAGTAATGAAGAAGATGACTTCATTATTGAATCTTCACCAACTGTTGAAGAGCATGAAGATCCATTTGAAGATTTGGACAATCAATCACCTACCACAGATGGATTAGGTAATATTGTTCCAGAACTGAATGAACCTTAAGAGGTAATTCCTAAAACCAGACTTTTAAGAGATTATCCAATTGAGAATGTGGTTGGTAATTTACGTGAAAGAATTAGAACTAGATCATCATTTCATAATGTAATAAATGAATACCCATTGGCACTAATTTCCCAAATTGAGCCTAAGTCTATTGATGAAGCTCTAACCAGTGAAGATTGGATCCATGCAATGCATGATAAACTTCATCACTTTGACATAAATCAAGTATGAGAATTAGTACCTAGACCTAGTGATCAATCTGTAATTGACACTAGATGGGTATTTAGAAATAAACTGAATGAAAATGGACAGGTTGTTAGGAATAAAGCTAGACTAATTGCCAAGGGGTACAATCAAGAGTTTGACATTGACTTTGAAGAATCATATGCCCCTGTAGCTAGACTAGAAGTGTGAGAATATTTCTTGCTTTCGCATCATCTTTGAAATTTAAAGTTTATCAAATGGATGTGAAAAGTGCTTTCTTGAATGGTTACATTAAAGAAAATGTGTTTGTGGAACAACCTCCTGAATTTGAAAATGAAAAATATTCTGATCATGTTTTTAAACTTAATAAGACTCTTTATGGTGTTAAGCAAGCTCCAAGAGCTTGGTATGACTACTTGAGCTCATTTTTGCTGAATAAAAGATACACAAGAGGTAGTGTAGACCAAACTTTATGTACAAGAACTATCAATAAACAGATCATTGTTGTTGAAATCTATGTTGATGACATAATTTTTGGGTCTACAAATAAAAAACTGTGCACTGAACTTGCTAATCATATGAAAATTGAATTTGAAATGAGTTTGATGGGTGACTTACAATTCTTTTTGGGATTGCAGGTACATCAAACTAGTGAAGGAATATTCATAAGTCAATCAAAGTATGTGAAAGAACTTCTGAAGAGATTTGACTTTCAGCACCTCAAGCATACCAATGGCAATAAATGTAAGATTAGAGGAAGATTCATTTGGTAAGTCAGTAGATCCAAAGACCTACAGAGGTATGATTGTCTCTCTACTTTACCTCACAACCTCTAGACCAGATATTCAATTTAGTGTGTGCATGCGTGCTAGATTTCAAGCCAATTCTAAGGAAGTCATATGTTAGCTATCAAAAGAATTTTCAAATATCTTGTTGGAACATGTGAACTTGGAATATGGTATCCTACTGGATGCAAATTAGATTTAATTGCTTACTGTGATGCTGATTATGCTGGTTGCAAGCTTGATAAAAAAAGTACTAGTGGCCTGTGTTTATATCTAGGTGGATGCCTAATGTCTTGGGCTTCCAAAAAGCAACATTTAGTAGCTCTATCCACTACAGAGGCTGAATATGTTGCGGCTGGTTGTTGTGACACTCAAGTTCTTTGAGTGAAACACCAGCTCCTATACTATAATCACAAATTGGATTGTACTCCTATTTTGTGTGATAACACTAGTGCAATCAATTTGTCTAAAAACCCAATTTAGCATTCATGAACAAAAGACATTAAAATAAGGCACAATTTTCTAAGAGATGAGGTTGCTAAGAAATCTTTTGAGCTTCACTTCATTGAAATAGAAAAACAAATTCTAGATATTTTCACTAAGCCTCTTTCAGAAAATAGATTTTTATCTTTAAGGAGAGAGCTTGGTTTGTGTAAATTTCCACATCCTTGATATCTTTCATCTCTTTTTGCAAATAAAATCCTTGTCCTCTTGCAAATAATTTCCTGCTTCCCACATTGCATTGACATTCTTGATATATCAAATAGTGATTTGAAGAAAGGCAAGACAGGCTTGTCTGGACACTTTCACTATGCGTGAGTATATGTCTCCGCCAAGTATCAAGAACCTTTTTATGCAATTGTTGAGGGGGAGCTTTGTTTTTCTAAAAAACTTTCTTGATGATTCTACTTTCACTTTACTGAATTGTTCCTTCTTCAATAATCTTCATGTTCACCTTGTGAGGGGGAGCTACATGAAATGGGGAATCATTGTCAATTCTTCACTCATTTCTCTTGTCACTGGTTGTCTATCTTGATCCCCAAATTATCAGAATTTTTGAGTCTTTGTGCTATTTTCATATGAGAGACTAAAGACATTGAAACTAAACTAATTGTGCATTTAGTTTAATTTCAAAGATTCGCTTTCATATCAAGGTTGTGCTATCTTAATGCTGAATGTCTTTAAAATGATTTGAAAAACACTTGTAGGCACATGCGTACTATTAATATTTAACATGTGCAAGTTCAAGCTTCATTTTTACCACATGTTAAAAATAATTTCTCTACATTCGTAGTCATGACTTTTTTTATCTAAGCAAAAATAATCCTGCAAAATATTAAAAGCAAATGAACAACAATATGGAAAGATACAAACAGAGCAATGCAAATTCTTGATCCACTGAGTAACTGGGCCATTTCACCTAAACAGTGATTTGTTTTACGTTAAAAAGTAGAAAATAAAATTTTCAACTCTGAATAAGATAATGAAAGTTAAACCACTGAGTAATCAGGAGTTCTTGCATCTGGTAAATGTGATCTCTTGCACTGAAAAGTGAGATTTAACTAAATTATTCTTGTATTCTTTCCTAGTTAAAAATGAAAGAAAATTCAATTAGGCAGGACAGAAAAGCTCCAGACCTAAATACAGTTCATGTATACTGAATTTAGACATGTTATTCTACATTGTGTTACATCTAAAGCTTCTAACTTCCTTGTTGAATACTTCTACTTACTTATATAGGTCACTTCAACTCACATTTGCATCATTATTTTAATTATATTTAGATCATTATATTTTGCTATACTTTGTGTTGAGTGTGTCTTTTTAATTAAACTTTGATGCACAATCACAAATCAAAATAATTTCTCTCATATGTCCATATCACTTTGCCTCATTTATTTTGCTCATTCCTGAACATCTCTTTTCACCACTTCATTTCCTGAACTCCTTCCATTTATTTTTTCCATCTCTATCTTTTTGACACTGTCAAAAAGGGGAGAAATTGCAGAGAGTTAAGGGGGAGAAATTGCTATGTTGGGGTAATTGGTATGATGAGGGAGAAATTACAGGGAGAGAGAAAAATTACAGACAGGGGGAGAATGAGTCCTTATGAGGCTTTCAGGAGAATTCATATGAAAAGACCAAGTTTTTGCATTTATTTTGTCATCATCAAAAAGGGGGAGAATGTTGTGTTGAGTGTGTATGGAAATTTCTTAAAGATGGTTTTTTAATGATGACCAATGGACATCACCCATACTTTGATTTTGATGATGACATATTGAACATATTGTACATATTGAATATATTACAATAATGCTCAAATAACATGTTCTTGATATTTAATATCTCATATCTTACCCTTAATGACATGTTTTGATGGTCTACTCTTCATTCATACAGGTTTACAAAGTTGTTGTTAAAGTGGAGTCGACTTTAGTTGACAGACAGGTCGACTCTTAAGGTATGCCCAGCAAGCTCCTGAAGAAAAAATCACAATAGTGTTGACTCTAGTTGATAGACAGGTCGACTCTTAAAGGCTATCCAGCAAGTTTCTGAAGAGCAAATGTCAGTAGTGTCGACTCTAGCTTAAAGTGAGGTCGACACAAGTATCATTCCAATGAACCTGATTTGAAGGAATACACAGGAGGTCGACTCTATCTGTTGATTAGGTCGACTCTACCTGTTGTTTAGGTCGACACTAGTTGTCTGTCAGGTCGACACTAGTGTTTTGCCAGTAAGCCTGAACTGATGTTTGGCTAGTAGTGTCGACTCTCATGGAAATATGAGTCGACTCACTTTTTGTGCAAACCCAGAATCGTGTAGAGCATGATATCCAGCGGCTGTGATTTCGGTTTGAGATCTTTATGGGAGACTCTATAATTACCAAAGTGCCCTTTTATCCAAGTGGCAATGAGGTAAAGGACTTTTTAGACACGTGGCAGCCTAGGGTACATCCTAGGTTTCTGTGCACATCTCTCTCACGTAAAAGGGACTGCACAGAAGCTATAAAAGCTCTCTTATCTCATCTGGATTAGTAAGCCTCTAGCTTTCCAGCCACTTCATCCAAGAGAATGTGTGGATCAAGGCCAAGCAGTGAAGTGCTGAAAAGGGAGCAGATTGAGAAGAAGAGCAGCAGAGGAAGAAGAAGAACTGACAATTCGGATGCCACTTAAGCAGAGCATCGTGAATTGAAGAAGATTTCCATCGAATTCCTTCAAGTGTCTTCAATCCAAGCTTCTGCAAGTCTTCTTGATCGAGGAATATCCAATTCACATCTATTTCACTTATTTCTTGGAGTGTTCATCTCGTTTTTTGTTTGTGAGTTTTGTGAGATCTGTATATGAAGTTTTGTGCAGATTTCTGTGTGCGTTTAAGGCTGTGAATCAAATCAGTGCTAGAGGATCTGATTTATTGTGGATTCCATCTAGCTTGTGTGTTTTGAGCCATCGTGCTCATATGTTTATGGTTTGAGCGGTCGTGCTCAGTTTGTGAGTCATCGCACTCACAGTTGTGTGTTGAGTCGTCGTGCTCAAAGGTGTTTTGGAATCGTCGTGCACCAGTTGTGTGTTGAGCCATCGTGCCCAAGGGTGTTGAGCAACTATCATTTAGAAAATATGTTAAACAACTATCTCTTTTTAATATTATGTTTTTGCTATGACATAACCTTTTAAGACTTTCTCTATAAACAAATTCATTAAAATATACCACAAGTAATATGACCTGTATAATATTATAGATCAACACTCACAAAAATTCTCTAAGTCCACAACATATACTATGTATCATACTAACTCTGACTGAAGACTCCGACTCCAGAAAAGTCGAAGTCTAGACTCTGACTTTCTTAAAATTGAAGTAAGATCACTTTCACTCCGACTCTAGAGAAGTTGAAGTCTCTATATGTAGCAACCTGAATTTTTGAGAAAAATAAAAATTTAAATAATAATAATAATAAAAACTCAGCTAAAGGGATATTCAAGGAAAAGGCTATTAAATAAAACCCATTAAATGGAAAAGAGTAATGGGCTTTGCTTAATGGATCCTCTAGAATTTATTGGGTCAAAATATGAATTTACAAATAGGAAATAAAAAGAAAATACCCTAAATTCGGAGTCTTAATATCTCCTAAATAGAAAAGGATTCTTTAAGCATTAAAAGAGGCAAATAAGAGTTGGAATTGGATTCCTAAACCTACCCCATATAGTCTAGCACAAATTTAGATCCTATCCTAACCTAAATAGAGGTTGGGAAGCAAGAAAGGAAGGTTGGAGTTAGGAAATCTCATAATTAAGAGGAATTTGAGTAGTAGTAGGAATTGGAACTTGTATTTATATAAATACACCTCTTAAACCCTCTTGGCCGACCCTAGCTTGTTGCCAAAGGTTGTTGGACGTGGAGAAGAGGCCAAGGAGGAGAGAATCTCGTGGGGAGAAGGAGTTCTTGGAGCTTCTTCCTCGTTCTTGGAGATTTTAACCCTAGAAGACAAATCGAGTCAAAGGTAGGCATTCTCACGAGCATAAACCATTAAACGTTTTCTGTAGGATGTCTCATCTATCATGAGCAAAAGCCCTTTAGTTTCGTAATTTTCCAATGAGCATATCTTTTGTTCTTGATTTTTCATGTTCTGCAACTTACATGACCCCGAACCCTCTTCTTAACTATTGATCTCCTTATATACTCAACCCCATGCTACGAGATTTTTACTGTAGGAACTGATGCATGTTAGGCATCATTTGCCCCTGAAAGCCCCAATTTTTGTTGAGCATGTTGCTCGAATTAAATCAATCTTGCTCTCTGTATCATGTTCTGTGTTACTCGTTATTGTTCATGCTCAACCATGTTCAAACCATGCTCTCTCTCTAATTCCTATTTACTGGAAGTACTCTCGCATGTCTAGTTTCATTTGCCCTTGATTTCATGATTTTTCATCGTGTATACAATTGGTTATGATTTTTTGAACGACCCTGTATCAAAATCTGATATTTCTGGACCGTAATCCAAGATAGAGCAGAACTCTGTCAGACCTAGTCCACGGACCTGGGAACACGACGGCCCGAGAGGTCGCATTCTCAAGCTCGTCACGACGCCTCATCTTGTCGCGTTCTGAACACGACAGTACCCTACGTCGCGTTCTGGTCTTCTGTTCTGGGAGCCCTGTCACGACCCTTTTCAGGCCTTGTCGCGATCTGCCCTGACCCTATCGCTATCCTTACTGGCCTACATCGCGTTCACAGGATTTTTGATGAAAACACATAAAATTTATTGCTCTCACGCCTTTTTAACAGTCATACACGCAGTAAAAACACCTGTTTTAAAAGGAGCTATATTGAATGCTTTAAAATACATATTCACGACTTCTTTTCTATCTATAATTTCTCTTACACATGCACACATATGAACCATCCATATATGGCTGAAATCTGGCATAAATATCTCATAATGTATCTGGTAATTTATTGCAATAAAGTATATTAATTGCCCTATTTTAAAAGACTTGTATTCGTTTCTTGCGTTGTTTATATACCGATATCGACGCTCCACTGTTCTAGAATTCCTCTAGAACATCGAGTACCTATTTTTATATACACACTTTACTTGGCTTGTGGTGAACTCTCCGTCGGATATTCCTTTCGCCGGACTAGTGAACCTTGTACAAGGCCTCCGTAAGTCTCCTCTGTCTATGGATTCCCACATGGTCGACGAGCCGGTTGTACCCTAACACCTATGATACCCTTTAGGGATTGATTTGATCCAAACGGCTATTAGAAGTTCGCTCTTACCTTGAATCACGTCGGACCTTTGGACTTGTGCATAACATGGCCAGCGGAAGATCGTGAGTTCCACCCGACTGCCAACACCATGTACGCATGTTGTGCAACTGTTACTATCGCCTGTTACTCGGAAAGTTACGTGCAATGTCCCTTAGCTCTCATCTATACTCGACTCGCTCATCTATTCACGTTCACTCTACTATCTCGTCTATTCATCTAGTACTCTCATCTATTTCTTGGTACTCTATTTGGCCATTAAATTGATTGTCTGCGATAAAACCATGACTATGCTAGGCAAGATAAGGGCCCGGTCTGGTCCTTGGGAGGAGCACCTGAAGGGCTATAACTCACGAGGGTCTAATGATCTGGGTGATGGCATACACCTAACGCATGAACACGCAAGATTCGATCTATGGAAATCAATTAATCAAATAGTCAATTATTAGTTTACTTGAATCTAGTGGTTGAAAGAATATCGACCACACTTGCTATCGTGACTTGTGCACTGAAGTGCAACTTTACTTGTTATCTTGTTATACGGCCAATCCGATATCAAAACTTGTCATGCTATACTCTCGTGCATTGTGCTATTGTCCCTCGTTATCGTGTACTAGTACTTTTTATATGTTTCTCGTTATTCTCTCTAGTTATCCTGCTTTATAAGACATTATCACTTAAAGCATGCTTGATCC
Source organism: Colocasia esculenta (assembly GCA_014218235.1). Lineage (NCBI taxonomy): Eukaryota > Viridiplantae > Streptophyta > Magnoliopsida > Alismatales > Araceae > Colocasia > Colocasia esculenta. The sequence goes on from JACBKR010000628.1 coordinate 53,016, forward strand.
TGAGATTTAAGTCCTACTGGGCGTTATCGCTCACCCTGCGTTATTTGTCGTTGTGTTCTCAGGTGAGACTGAGGATGAACCATTCACTCAAGAGGATGGGAACGACCTGGAGTGATGTCTTGAGTGCCCTAGCGTCCTATTGCTATATTTAGCGTTGTAGTAGTTAGGTTTGAAGTTTAGTCTTTGCTTTCTTTCAATGTAATTGGGCCTATAGATTGGCTCTGATATTAGTGGTTGTAACTAGACATTGAAAAGTTATTAATGAGAAAGATTTGCTTTAGTATTATTCAATGTGCAATGGTTTGATGTCTAGTATACACTCTATACCTTTTTCTTGCAACTGCCTTCACGCTTCGATATTCCGCGTCGGGGCGTGACACTATATTATACTCCAACTCTTCGAAAGTCGATGTCTATTATTGTTTGCACTCTGACTCCCCAGAAGTCGAAGTATGACTGTTTGATATCAATCCGACTTCCCAAAAGTTGAATTTTGTGATCAGTCTCACTGTGACTTCTTTAAAGTCGAAGTTCATCTTATATCTTCTATTTCTGACTCCAACTTTGGGAAAGTCGAAGTGTACTATCAACTTCTTTGTACTTAACGATAATTTCTATCTGAATTTGTCAGTTCATAAAATCCATGCAATCTTGATTATATGTAATTCAGTATGGTTGTTATCCCTATGGGATCCTTTACATAATGATTAACACTTGCATATCCTACAAAATAATGCTCTTTCTTTTTACCATCATTTAAATATTCTGTTAGGTAGGATAAATTATACTCAAAATGACCACATAAAAAATATCTTTGTATAGATTCAAAATACTTATACAAATTGGTCTCATGTTTTTTATTAGAAGTTTAGTTCTTCTCTCCTTTGAAAGTTGTCTTGAAGTAAATGTGATGGTAAGTATAGGCTGTATGGAGTATCTGTTAGGAGTTCACCTACCATTGTCAAAACCTCACTTTACCTTATGGATGCAACTGTCTGTCTATCTTTTATTGCACTCAACATCTGTCCATGTGAGGTTCTTATACTTTACATATATTTCTGTCTCACCTGCCTCCGAAAGTATGGAGGTATCTTTTCTCTTGTCTTGTCCTTTATTGCAAAACATTATGAAGCATGCCTTGCTCTCAGTCTTTAGGATGGAGTTTTACAGAACAATTATTGAAGACTGATGCTACAAGTTTAGCCTGAAGACATTGGAAATCCAAAGCTGAAGGACTGTTGTATAACAAAGTCTTAATCCAAAGGATCACAGCTACTTCTCAAACGGCTACTTCTTTAACGGACTGTTCCAAACGAAAACTCAAGGCCTCTGCAGCATATATAGAAGTAGAAGTTTTGAACAGGAGAATCAACTCAGAGAGAGAGACAACAACTCAACTCCCATCTGCTTTGCAAGCAAAGTCTCTAAATAGCCTTCTACCGAATTCAAAGAAAGAGAGAGCTACCTCAGTATTCAATCTTCCAAGCTCTCAAGTTCTTAGGAGTCTTTTTCTGTTGGGTGGCATTTGTAATCTTAGATCTATTCTTCAGTCCACCCGGCTAGGTTTAGAAAGAGTTAGAGCTGAAAATTCCTATTTGTATCTCTTTCTAAATTCTTTGTGTTTGCTCATCCTTCTAAGCAGACACACATGTCTTTATCATTTGTGTTCTTGATAACCCGCAGGAGGTTGTTTCCTGCAGTGCCCCTCTTGTGAAGGGAACCTATTGTATAGATAGTCTTTGTACCCCTGGTTAAGGGATGGCAATGGCTGCTTCCTCTCGTCCCTCCTAGTATCCACATCCAAGGAAGCATCACGGCTACTATCTGGAATTTTATAAATAATTCCAACGCTTCTTCTCCCAATGGCTTTGTTTCTCTCCACTGCTTCATTATTATGCTCTGGGAGATCTGGAAGGGGCGATGCCAGGCTAGGTTTGATAACAAGAATATTTCTGCAAGAGTTATTATCAATAATATTAAATCCAGCGTGACCCATTGTGACGACCCACCAGCAAACTGGCCCAACAACCATGCCAGTTGGTAGACTTCCCAGGAAGGTCACCCATCCTGGGACTACTCCCAACTGAGCACGCTTAACTTCAGAGTTCTTTTCCATCTCGAGCTCTGAAAATGACTAGTCCGGGTTGTTGGTAGTCTACTGATTTAGTTCATTTAACATATTCTTATATGGGGTGTTACAATCTACCCCTCTTATATAAGAGACGTCCTCGTTGCTGCTCACACATAGCACACAATCAAACCCCAGGCAGGCAGGATTCTAGAGGTGGCCCCCATAGGTTCAAGAGGTGGCTCCCACTATGTAGCACTTTGCGCCATTATGGCTTCAAGAGGTGGCTCCCATAGCGTAGCACTTTGTCCTGTGTGGCACTTAGTTCCTGCACTTCCGGCTGGGTAAGGCTCTGATACCATTTGTGACGACCCAACCAGCAAACTGGCCCAACAACCGTGCCAGTTGGTAGACTTCCCAGGAAGGTCACCCATCTTGGGACTACTCCCAACTGAGCACGCTTAACTTCAGAGTTCTTTTCCATCTCGAGCTCTGAAAATGACTAGTCCGGGTTGTTGGTAGTCTACTGATTTAGTTCATTTAACATATTCTTATATGGGGTGTTACACCCATTCTCTCTCTAATCTGAATTTCTCGGTTGAGGTTATCCCTAAAGAGATCAGTATTATCCATCAGCTGGGTTTCTTCCCTTGCTGCAGAGTGAAGCAATGTAAGTTCGTCCATTAGATCCCTCCTATTCTGGATTTCTCCCTCAATGTGGATGGTGCTTGCAAGGGCAATCCTAGGATTGTGGTGGTGGCGGCTGCATAAGGGACAAGCATGGCACAGTTGTAATGGCGTTTTCCCACTTTTATGGTTATGGTAGCAGCATGTTGGCTGAAGCTCGGGCTCTGTGTGATGGGCTTAGGCTGGCGGAATTATTTGGCATTCGGCTGTCCATTATCAACTCGGACTCTATGGCGTTGGTTTCCTCTGTCAAGTTTGGCCGCTGCCCATCCTGGCGGGCTTACCGTTGGTGGCGGGATGCTCAGTCTACTTTCAAGAGAAATAGTTTTTCCTTGTGTCATGTGTATAGGGAGTCTAATCAGGTGGTAGATTCTCTGGCTAACCTAGGGTGTAAGACTAAAGAAAATAAGGTCTTCTGGGGCGCATCATCTCTCCCTCATGTTTGTAAGGGTCCCACTAGGCTAGATAAAATGGGCCTATGCCACATTCGACTGATGTAATTTTTTCCTCTTATATTGAAAATTCGGCCCAGGTTCCCTCTCCGGTGGAGTGAGTCCATTCTCCCCCTCTGGGGGCGGGTGCACTCTCCTAGATTGAGGCCCTGAGGACTGCTTCCATTAAAAAAAAAAAAATACCCCTGGTTAAGGGAAGACTTGCTTGGGAGCAAGTGAGTTTGTAATACCTCTCAGGTTGAGAGAAGGCCAAGTTCTCTTAACAGTTAGTGAAATCCCAAGAGATTGCTTGGGGACTAGACGTAGGACTTCCATGTGGGAAGGGCCGAACCAGGGTAAATTTTCTTCTACATTTGTGTGATTGTTTCCGCCAATTTACACTTGTTTCACACACTACACTAAACATTAACAACTTTACTTAGTGTTGTCTACTTTAAGATAAAATTTTTAAAAGCGCAAGAAGTCCTATTCACCCACCCCCCTCTAGGACATCATTAGTGACATCTAGATCCAGCAAGTGGTATTAGAGCAAGGTCTTCTCAAAAGAATCGAAAGATTTGAGAAGAGATGGCAGCTGAAGGTCAGTCTGTTACTAGGCCACTATTCTTCGATGGTGAGGATTATCAGTACTGGAAGATGCGAATGGAATGCTTCATCAGAGGCACATATTTTGATCTATGGCAGGTAATAGAACAAGGTGATTTTATTATTATGTTGGATCGAGATGGCACTAATAATGTCCTAGAGGGGGGTGAATAGGACTTCTTGCACTTAAAATTTTTATCTGAAATTAGACAACACTAAATAAATTGTTAGTATTTAGTGTAGTGTGTGAAACAAGTGTAAGTTGGTGGAGTGCACAAGAAATTTTATCCTGGTTCGGCCCTTCCCACATGGAAGTCCTATGTCTAGTCCTCAAGCAAACAACTTGAGATTTCACTAACTGCCAAGAATACTTAGTCTTCTCTCACCCTTGAGAGGTATTACAAGCCCACTTGCTCCCAAGCAAGTCATCTCTTAATAGGGGTACAAAGACTACCTTCAAAAAGGTCTTCCCTTCACAAGAGGGGCACTGTAGGAACAAACCTTCTGTGGGTTGCACAAAACATAAATGAAAGACTAGTGTGCCTGCTCACAAGAATTAGCAAACACAGAGGATTCAGAAAGGATTACAAAAGGACTTTCAGCTCTAACACTTTTTAAATCAAACAAGGGTGGACTGAAGAAAAGATCAAGGATTGCAAATGCCACCCAATAGAAACAGGACTTCTAAGAAATGGAGAGCCTGGAAGTTTTCAGACCATGGAAGCTCTCTATCTTTGAACTCAGTAGAAGGCTTGAGAAGAATCTTGCTAGCAGAATGTAGATGTGCGTTGAGTGTGTTGCTAACTGGTCTAACTCTCCAAGTATGCGTGTCTTGTTCAAACTTCGGCTTCTATATATGCTTCAGAATTCTTTATGTTTCCGTTTGAAGCTATCCGTTGGAGAACTAGCCGTTTGAGAAGTAGTCGTTGATCCTTTAGATGTGGGTGCTATTGAGATCCTTGTTATCCAACAGTTCTTCACCTTTTTGGCTTTCCAATGACTTCAGACTATGTTTGAGGCTTTACAGCTTGAAGGACAGACTATATTTAATGTTTTGTGAAACTCTATGCTGCAAACATGCTTAATAAATGTTCTGCAACAAAGGACAAGACAAAAGAAAAGATACCTCCATACTTTCTGAGGTAGATTAGTCAGAAATATATGTAAAGTATAGAAACCTCGGATAGACAGATGTTCAGTGCAATAAAAGGCAGACAGACAGTTGCATCCAGAAAGTAAGGTGAGGTTCTGACAGTGGTAGGTGAGCCTCTGTCAAATATCCCATGCGCCTGATGGCATTAACTGCAAGACAACTGCTAAATAAAGAAGAACTGAGCTTTTGACAAAAATTAAGAGACCAATTTGTATAAATAATTCAGATCTTTTCAAGAATATTTTTTTGTGGTCATTTTGAATATAATATCCTACTGTCAGAATACATTAAATGATAGTAACAAGACGAGGCATAGTTTAGTAGGGTAAACAAGTATTATATGTTCTATAAAAGATCCCATAGGGATAACAATCACATTAAGAAAACATACAATCAAGATTTCATGGATCTTATGAAATAATAATTTTATACCAGAAAATATCTAAGTACAAAAGTTATCAGGGAAGTCGGAGTCAGAAAGACATGTACTTCGACTCTCTTGGAGTCAGAGTCAAACAAATAATAGATACAAAACTTCGACTTTTAGGGGAGTCAGAATACAATACAAAGACTTCGACTTCTCAGGAGTCGGAGTGATGACTTTGACTTTTCTAAAGTCGGAATGACAATTGATCAATCGATACCTTACTTCGACTTTAGGAGAGTCGATGTCTAGGCTTCGACTTCTGGAGGAGTCGGAGTCTAAACTTCGACTTTCAAAGAGTTGGAGTCCAGTACAAAGATGGTTCAACACTTCAACTTCTCGGAGTCGGAGTCCACAGTTGGAGTTAGTATGGTACATAGTATACTCTGTGGACTTAAGAAATTTCAAGATAGTGTTGATACATAGTATTGTACAAGTTATGTTTTCTGTGATATATTCCACTAGATTTGTTTATAGAAAGTCTTTAAAAGGTTTTGTCATAGCAAAATCACCATTTTAAAATAGTTTAAAATCTTAAACAATTTTCTTAAGGATAGTTGCTCAACAATTCTCCCCCTTTCGTTATGAAAAAACTTTTAAATAGACAGTGAAAAAACCAATTTGATTTTGCAAACACTGTGTGTCCTATGTCCTATGTATTTGTTTCTTACTTTCTTTCTTTCTCCCCCTTTGTGGCATTAACAGAAAGGATAAGAGACAAGGAGAGAGAGAAACACACAGAGAAATGTACAACAGATCTGCACATGTATTGATGTCTGTAAGTACAAATTACATCTAAGAAGCTAATAAAGAGCTTCGGAGATACAAAGAAGGAGAGATCTTGGCAGGAATGGCTTAAGAAGAGCCCAAAGCTTCTTCTCATTGCCAGAAAAGAAATTCTCAAACTTAGTAGAATCTATGTTGTAGGAAGGTCCTATGGAGGCGATTTTCCTATAGGACTTGACATGTCTACGATGGAACTAGCTAATTCTCCTATGGTAATTGCTAGGGTGCAAAAGAGTCTTCAGAAGGACAAACTTTTTACTGGCTGCCAGATGGAAGAATTCATGAACTGTAATATTCCAATGTAGGCCTTGATTGATTGCAGCTTCCTTGGCTTAATAGTATACTAGGTACCTCTGCTTCCATTTATGTGCAATAGATTTCCAAAGCTATTCATAACTTTTGCAGAGATACTCAGGAATAGACAATTTAAGCTTCAGGTAGTCAGAATGGTCTTAAGGGTATGCTGTAGCCCACTGATCTTCTGTAAATCTCTCAGATTCAGCAAAATAATTGTGAAAATCTAACATATGCTGAGAGTTCTGTGGAGCTTGCATGAGAGCAAAACTATGGAATGATAGACTCATATTGTACTTAATTCTGAATCTAACAGCTATTCTGATGTGTTTGTTAAAATTGCTTGGGCAAAATTCTTCCTAGCAGAAATGGCTCCAACAAGACTTAGATGTAGCCCAGAAGTAATCCAATTACCATTGAAGTTGTGATATCTCTTTGCCCAAGATAATAGATTCCCATTGACCTTTATTGACATCAGGCAGACCTATCCTGAATCTAGCTTCATTGAACTGCTTCATTCTAGTGTATTTGGTATGCAATTCTCTAAGGAGGGTACCAAACAGGTAAAAAAATCTAAGGTTCAGGTGAAGGAAAATATCCATAAATTGGTTCTGAGACTGAGTTTGTTGGTACTTGGTGGCTTTACCAGGATAGAGTTCGTGAAAATCTCTGGGAGTTAGACTGTGGCTTTTCTGAGTAACGAGATTGATATCAGCCAACAGTACTTGAGAGGTTTGGAGTAAAGAGGGAAGTCAGTCCTCAAAGGTATAACCTGGCATTTCATGAACTTCAAGGAAGACTTTGATAGATAGAAATTCCTTGAAAAGGTTCATATGATGTTCAGAATGATATACAAAGGCATACCAAAATGGAGGAAGTAGTTTGCTGAGATTATCTGTCAATTGGCGCCCACTTATTGAGGAAAGTACCACATTGGGTACAATCTCTAAAAGGGAAAGAGTCGATCTGCCAGAAGAGGGTGTAGAAGATGTAGGAGGAGAAGAAAAGAAATGAGGAGGTTGAGTGTGAAGAGGGGGTATGTTTGCCTTGGAAGGCTTGAAATTGTACTTCAGAGGATAAATAGAGAAAGTAATATTGTTGAAAGCGAGAGGCTGATCCTCTGGATGAGATGTAAAGGGAGGAGGATTAGATGAAGTAGAAGGAGGAGGTGGAGGTTGTTGTTCAGAAGTGGGAGTTGGAGGTGTAGGAGCAAGAGGGGTAGTAGGATGAGAGGGAGGTGGAGGAGGTTGTTCAGACACAGAAGGGGTAGGAGCGGTAGTAGCAGTAGGAGGAGGAGTTGGATCAGATGGTGTGGACGAGATGGTTAGGGCTGAGAAGGGAATACATGCTGACCATCCTTTAAGTTTCCTTCTAACCGTCCTCATAAAGATTTTGACCTTGGGATCGGCATCTACCCCCATATCCTGAGACTCTAAAGGCTGCTCAAGCACTGACTCCTTCTGCTGCTGCTGCTAATCTGGCTCTACTCTAGAAACTATTAACTGTTCAGAAACATCCTCGGGCTGCTTCTACTGCTGTTCTTGCTGTTGTTGTTGTTCTTGCTGCTTGCGCTGCTGTTCTGGCTGCTGCTCTTGATGTGGTTGCTACTCCTCTTGATATGCAGTGGGTGGAGCAGAAGACTTACTTGTGCCCTGTTGGCACACCAACTATAGCAGAAGGTCCTTCATCTACTGGACTTCCTCAGCCAAAAGATCAAACTTCACATCTACTTGTTGGACTTGCAATTGTAGAAGTGACAGGCTCTCTTGCTGCTTCATCAACAGATCCATCAAAACATTTAAACTGCTGCTAGTCTCCCCCTGAGTCATTCGTCGGGTCTCATGGGTGGAGGAGAGACATGATGCTCTTCATCTTCAAATAATGGCTCAAGTGGAGTAGTGCTAGGAACTTCTTCTTCTTGTGCTACCCTTGCCCCTCAAATCTCTGAGCACTTGATTGATTGTGTCTTCTGGTGCTTCTTTCTCAGGAGATGGGACAAGAGCCTGCTCTTGCTGTAGCTGATGTTCTTGCACTTGTTCTGTTGTTGTGTTGTTCTACATGAGCTTCTTCTCTTTCTTCCTCAGTGCTAATCTGTGGAGGCTGGACTTCAGGAATAGATGAGAACTCTGTGCTCATCAAGAAATTTCATGAGTGCCTGTGGCACAGAGCCTTGGTCCAAAAGTTTTGCGCCTTGCTCTCCAGACTGTAGTGGCTTCTCCTCAAAGTAGACAGACCAATCTTTTCCTTGACTGCCACTGAAATCTCATCACTAAGATCCACTGAAACTTCTTGAAAATAAGGTCAGCAGAGGTCCATATGGAAGGGACTCTTTCAAATTTCTGGATCCTGCCATCCTCTCCAAAATAATAGAAGGCTGGTGTAGCAACCCGATATTTTAATAAATAAATAAATAAATAATTTAAGAGAAAAATGAATTAATTAAACCCATTAAACAAAAGAAGTAATGGGCTTTGCTAAATTGATCATATAAAAGTTATTGGGCCAAAATAGGGATTTTTAAAAGTTGAATAAAAAGAAAATACCCTAAATTTGTATCTTATTGTTTCCTAAAATGAAAAGAGTTATTAAATCATTAAAATAGTTAATATGTGATGGAATTGGACTCCTAACCCTACCCAAATTGGCTAGGTACGAATTTGGAACCCAACCTAACCCAATTAGGAGGTGGAAAGCTTGGAAGGTTGAAAGAAATAGGGAAACTCGGAATAAATAGGAATTAAAGTTGTAGTAGGAATTAGAAACCATAGGTGCTTAAATACACCCTAACCCCTTCATGGCCGGCCCTAATGCGTTGCGGAGACTTTCTGGACGTGGAGGAGAGGCCAAAGGAAGGGAGAAATCATGGGGAGAAGGCTTGCCCAAGATCTACCACCTGTTCTTCGAGTTCTAAGCCCTAGGAGACAAATTGACCCAAAGGTAGGCATTCTCACAAGCTAAACCTAATTAATCTCGTCTGTAGGGTGTTCTAGACATCAGGAACAAAAGCCCTTTGTTTGCTTTAATTTTCATTGACCCTATCTTGAGATCTTTATCTTTGAAGTTTTGTTATCGTCATGTCCCCGACCCTTATATTATTTTAGATCTCCATATACACTTGATCTCATGCCACAAAATTTTTAGTGGACATACTGCTCATTGTCAAGAATCTTTGCCACCATTTTCCTCAATTTCCATTCATATACCTCTCGAATTAATTCTCTTTCCATCACTGTATCCTGTTCTATGTTCTTCGTGAAAACAATTGATCAAAACCTGTAAGGCCCTCGAATTTCCGTCGAATAATTGTATTTGTGTGTGTATACTTGTGTATGTGTATGTATATATTTAGTATTTATTACGTATTAATTAGTACAATTACATGTGCATGTGTTTATACTATATGTAAATAATGCATGTATTGAATGGTGATAGTATGGATACACTACCATATACATATTGCATGTATATATGCAAGGTATGCATGGTTTTCTGCATATTTTAGAGTTCTGGCCGAATGCCTTATTGGCGTCACCCCTAGCCGTTGAGGTGGTGTCAGCGCCCAGACATGGACGCCAACATAATCCTGGCGTCTAACGATTGGACGCCTATCTCTCTGACCTGCATGCGTTGCAGAGCCAGAAATTCTGGAAACAAGAAAGCTCAGCCATTGGGGAGCTGTCCCCAACGGCTCTGAGAGCTATCATGTCACCCTGTGAGTGGGAGAGAGACCTCCCCTTATGTCTGAACCCGGATCTGCCTTCTCCCACCCCTCTCTTCACCTTTGTAAGAGAGAACAAGAGAAAGAAACCCCTAGAAGAAAAACTGAGAAAACCCCCACTTTGCAACCAAAAGATCTGACTTTCTGGAGCTAGATCCGGCCATCTCCCACGACAAGAGGATAGCTGGAGCAAAGGAGGAGACCTCCCCGACATCCCCTTGCTGTGGAGATCATCCAGGAGCCCGGAGGAAGAAGATCTAGGTGGACGTTCTGCGCCTTCTTGGGACTGCCAAGGAGGCTTCTCCGAGCCCTTTGATCCATTGGAGCAATTTCTAAAAGGCAAGTGACCTAACCATAATGTCCCGTATGTGTCTAGGTCGATTCTACAATTTTTATGAATTTTCCCTCGAGTCCTAGACCCTCACATTCACCCAAACTTGAGAGCTCGGGTCTGTGTTTCTGCACAGACCTGCATTGAGGCAAGGTCACTGGACGCTGAGATTATGCTTGGCGTCCATCAACCATTCCGCTGACACTGAGTCAGCGGCCAGAGACCGCCGCCAAGTTCCTCTGGACAGAACAGTGACTTGTTCTGCCTTCCTATACAACTATTTTCGGTATGGTTTCCGTGATGAGGATATATGGTAACCCTATACACTAAGTATACTGCTAATGTGGTGTGTGGATGTGTGATGTGTTGTGGTGAATGTTAGAAAATTTGTATTCCATGAATTTGTAAGCATGATTTGTTGATAATCTTGCCAATCCATGTTTTATGATTAGGACTAGTCTGAATGCCTCAGTTTTGTCAGATCATGAAGAGTAGTGGATCAGTATGCGTATACTCAATTTTTGATAATTATCCATGCTTGCCTAAATTGCTAATAAATTCGTTCGGTAATAAAAAGCCATGAAAGAAAGATTTGTGGTGATCGATCTATGGTTGTATGACTTAGGATAATTTTGTATTCTCAAATCATGCATATAACAGTAGCTCTGTTCAGACAGTAGCTTGCTAAAATTTTGACTTGTGTGTATAAGTCCATATCAACTAAATTATGAACGGCATGCTAAATTGTTTTATTTACTGTAAATCCCATTTAGCTCACAAAATCTGAAAAATTGAATGTATGATCTAGAACCCGAAACTAGCATGTGGTTAAAATTTCAAGTCATTTGGACAAGTATATAAGGAGTTATGTATTTTTCCATGTGAAATGTAAAAATCGATGTATGTTATCGTAAGGTGGTTAGATATTGTTTAAACCCAACCTGATTAGTGCATTTACTGTGTGTTTTAACTCCTGAAATCTGTTGTGCCATGTCAGGAAAAATAGAGATGCATGTGAGTGAGAAAGTGAATGAGATGAAAAGTGATGGGTAAAACCATGTGTAAAATCGCTAAAATGTGTAAATGTGTAATTGTGCAATGTGACACTGCTTCCGTAGAGGGCAGTGGAACTGTATCAGGGAAAATCCCCCTGAGAAAGTTCAGTGTGTAAGTGACCCTAAGGGCATTAGGGGGAAATCCTGGAGGTGGACAAGTACCACTGGTTAGGGTGGAGACTTGTTCTCCCGGTCTGCGCAGTCCAGAGTCGCCATTGGAATGCCTAGATGGCGTCTATGTGTAAAGTGATGTGTATGTCCTTCTTTGGTGGTTTGGACTATGTGTCACGGCACCTAAAATGTGTAATGTGTAATGTGTATGTGTTCATGTGTAAATGTGTAAGTGAACAATGTGAATGTGTATGTGCAAAGTGCAACCATGTGAAAAGGAAACATGTGTAAGAAAATGTGAAATTCTAAATGTGAGGATATGATATTGAAATCCATGTGAGACAAATCTGAAACCATGTGAAATCAGTAATTTCATGTTGTTATCATCATGTTTATATGTGCAAAATGTCTATGTATGTGCTTAAGAACATGTAAAACTCATGCTAGTTGTGTTTCCTTTCATATATGCACAGTGTTCATGTTGGTAGCTCTCATGTCTTGGTTCTTTAAAGGCAAAATTTCACGAGTAAATTGAATAGAAGCATGTGATAGGCAAGATTTATTCTTAGAAATCTGAAAGCATGATCCATGTATTAATTTGTAAAACTTTCATGCCACGTGTTGAAATTTTGAATGTACATGTAGAAACCACTATGACTTATACGTGTATGTTATGAGTAGTGTTGCTTGCTGAGTCTTTAGACTCACTCCTTGCTTCGGCGTACAGGTGTAGTTGGTGACGTGGCACCGTGGGGGAGACAGTGGAGACGGACTCCGAGCTCGGAGATTAGTCTTTGGAGTTTCTTTGTGACTTGTGCATTTCATAGTATGTAATTTGAACATTGTAATAGAGTTATCATGAAGGAATGTATAAGTGTGGACATTATGTATTTAATTTCAGCAATTTAAATTATGTGAACTCTTAGCTCTTAAGTTAATTGCGATTTCATGTATGCTTAATGTGGATGATGAATAAATGAAGACAGTTGTCTTTTACTTCCGCTACTCTATTGTATATTCGTGTGTATCTCAGGTGTTTGTATCGTTTGGGTAAATGTCCCACTGTGAGGACTCTCGCTATACCGACGTGGGTTGGTATAACCGTACCGGTATAATGAGGCCGTCACAGAGATTGGTATCAGAGCGACCGGTTGAGATTGCACATGAATATACCTAAGTCATCATCCCCATTGCATGCTAAGTATGTCCACATGTGTAGAAAACCCTAATAAAAAGTGAAAGATAGATAAGAAAATGGTTAAAAAATTGGTAACCTACTCTAATGTTGGCTGAAATTTATTACAGCCATGGCTTCGAGAGGTAGGCGTGGTGGAGCGTCGGCCCGTGAGGATGAGCCACGACGTGATGAGCAGGCAGAGCAACAGGCCCCAGCACCACGAGGCCCTGTACTTCCCCCACCGCCGCCTGTGGATTACGGAGTATTCATGCAAGGTCTGGTACAAGCCATGCAGACGCAGGCTCATACCGAGGCAGCACTCCAGGCACAGTTGGAGGCCAGGTAGAATAATGAAACAACTAAGTAGTTTGCTATTTCAAATTGCATGATATGTGTTTATCATATATTGTTTATTGTTTATGTAGCAGGCTCAGGCACCAGCTCAGACCATGGTGGACCTCCCATCATGGAGCGATTCAAGAGGATGACCCCACCCTCTTTTAAGGGGGAGAGTGATCCATTAATGGCAGAAAGCTGGTTAAGGGAGGCAGAGAAATCTTCCGAGCCATCAGGTGCCCTGATGAGGATAAGGTGACATTAGCCACCTACATGCTACAGGTAGACTTTTAATTTTTATGTTTGTGTGTTCTGCTTAAGTTAGAAATTGTTAGTTGGTACTTATGAGGTGTATTGTAGGAGAGAGCGGATGTATGGTGGTCCTCCCTACTACGTACACGCTTTGAGGACGGAGCAGTAGACGTGACGTGGGACGCGTTCGTGAGACTCTTTCGAGCCAAGTTCGTCCCAGAGCATATGCAGGACAAAATGGAGTAGGAATTTCTCTCCCTGACGCAAGGCTCCATGACCGTACTGGAATACGAGGCAAGGTTTTCTGAACTTTCTAAGTATGCACCGCATATCGTAGAGGATGAGCGCAGAAGACGAA
>JACBKR010000629.1:0-67916 GCA_014218235.1 Colocasia esculenta
GCTTGATGGGCTTGTGCTTCCTCCGCCGCCGCTCCTTGTTGCCCCCGAAGCAGGCGAGGAAGCACCCCATCTCCGCTCCCTACCTCCACTCTCTCTCTCTCCCTCTCTCTCTAGCGTGGGGTGGCGGCTTCTTCTTCCTCCTCCTCCTGGTGGGGGGAAGCCGGAAGCTTGCAGAGCCCTGGGGGGAGAGAAGTGAACGGCCACACCGGAGGGCTTTTTGTTTTGGGGATGTTGTGATCGGATTTGAAGAATGTGACCGTTGGAAAGGGGAGCCGTGGATTTGGGGAGCGGCGGGGCAGGAGCGCCAACCCCAAGTTGCCTGGTTGTCGGGTTGTGGGTGTGGGGCCCACTTTATTGTCACACATTTTCTACGTCGTTACCCCACTCAGTGACATAGAGCCTTCCGACGCCGCATGTGTGGCCGAGATGACCGATAGAGAGAAGATTGGAGTGAGTTGTGATCGGGGTGTGGCATCATAACAACAAATGAATGTAATAAACAAAGGCTTTTTGCATATATACTATTCTTAGAAGATAAATTGCACAAAATCTATCTGAAATATATATTCGCATATATATCAAAGATTCTACCACAACCTTAGAAAATGTTTAGAACAATCTTTTCAATTTTGCATATATATTTTACTAAAAACAATAGTAAAAAATATTTGAAGCATATTTTTCACTTCTCTAAAAAAATTTCTATTCATTAGAAGATTTTATATATATATATATTATATATATATATATATATATATATATATATATATATATATATATATAATATATATATATATACTATCTTCCGTTTGTACATAAGCTGAATATTGGGTGGAGTGTGAAAAGAGATGTGTTAATTTTTTAATTTATATATGGGAAAACTAATTAGGGGTCCCTGTCAGAGGGTGGTACTTTTTTTCTCGTTCCTGTCAGAATACTGGAAGATGTAGAGTCCTTACTTTTTCGTCTGGTTTAATTTTCAATCCCTACTTTTGAGACGTCACCATTTACGACCCTCGATTCACGAGTTCCGTCTCTTTTTCCCATTCCCGTCTTACCCTTCCGTCATTTCGAATGTCTTTTTCCTAATCGACACTCACACTTCTATCCTTCGAAGGGCCGTGAACTCTGATCGATGGAAAATTGCTCTTACATAGCGTGCCAAGCACACTTACAACAACCATTGACATCACTTACACAGGTCCTTTTGAAGGCCCGTGAACCGTTCTTCACAACTATAAAAGGAACCCAGGGCCTCATACTTATCCTTCACAAGCTTCTCTGAGTCTTGTTCGCTTCCTATCTTTCTTGCTCGTTTTCTTCCTCTTTATTTGCAGATGCTTTCATCTGACGGTACTCCCCGGAGGGATGGCAATGCACCTGCCTCACCGGTGCCACTGTCGCCCCCGGCGCCACAGGCTCCACCTTCGCCACCGACCTTCAGCCCCGATTACTGGAACGGTTTTTACATCGACTGGAAGATGACTTTAGCCAAAGCCTCTCGGCTGTACGACCACAAGGGCCTCACCAACATCCTCCCTGACATCGGCCCTAGGGCAAACCCATCTGTTCCTCCTCCCCTCCCTCCCCTGCCTATTCCGCCTACTCCCCTCCCTCCTCCACCGAGTGGTCGGGTTAGGGAGTTTAGAGAGTTATTGTAACGGGACTTGTTTATGCAATATATTTTCATTTTATGCAGTCTTCTGTGGGCTTGTATGTGCTCTCTATCATGCAAACTGAACATGTTAGCAATAACATACTGTAACATGCTATTATGTATACTATAATCAAAATAAGTAAATACTGTAACAACTTATTACGTATATTGTAATACTGTAGGTTAGAGTGCAGTGCTCGAACTGTAAGAGTGTAGTGCTTGAACTATAAGAGTATAGTGCTCGAACTGTAAGAGTGTAGTGCTCGAAATGATGTCGTGTAGTGCTCGAACTGTAACATGCTGTTATGTATACTATAATGAAAACAAGTAAATACTGTAACAGATTATTACTTATACTGTAATAGTGTACGTTAGTAGATAGTGCTCGAACTGTAAGAGTGTAGTGCTCGAACTGTAACATACTATTATGTATACTATAATGAAAACAAATAAATACTGTAACAGCTTATTATGTATACTGTAATAGTGTACGTAGTAGACAGTGCTCGAACTGTAAGAAATGTATGCCTTGTATGTAACACTTGGCACTTACGTATTGTGGAATGTCAGGACGATCTTTGTACGAAAGGGCTGTGAACTCTGATCGATGGGAAGTTGCTCTACATAACGTGCTGAGCACACTTACATCAATCATTGACATCACTTACAAAGGTCCTTTTGAAGGCCGTGAACCGTTCTTCATGTCCGCTTGACTATCTGCCCCCTCCATCCATGGAAGGTGGACTTACATAACGTGTGTATCGCACTTACATAATGTGTGTATCGCACTTATATAACCTGTAGTGCTCGAACTGTAAGAGTGCAGTGTTCGAACTGTAACATGCTATTACGTATACTGTAACAGAAAACGTTAGTAGACAGTGTCCTCACTGTAATAAATAAACAAGTATTTCCTCAAGTAAATGTACAATATCATTACACTGGCTTTAGAAAATTGTACGTGCGGCAAGTATGGTTCTTTTCCTTCACTTATATACGCTCCGAACGTTCTTGTGCATTGAACCTTGCTCGCACGGTTGGCATGTCATCCTGACTGAAGGGGAAACCTTTGGGATGTGGAGCTTGCATTAATCCCACGAGAATCGGGATCCTAGTCGTCTTCTTCGAGTCTGCAGATAAATTAAAATATCAACACCTTAAAAGGCAATGATATTATATCTGCAAGATAATGTTTAAAAAATAAAACTGTTAAAGTGTCGTACCTTTTAATCATATTTTCGTCGGCGGAGCTGTGGAGTAAATAACTGCAGTTGAATCGAAGAAACCCTTGTTCTTTTTGTTTTCTTCCGGATCATGCATAAGAAAAGGAGAAAAGTTTATTGCACTTGTATATTACATTTTAAGTATAATATGACTAGGCAATCATCCATGTGGCACCCCTTACATGAGGAGTGAGGAAGTGACAATCTAATTGTTGGATGCCACATGGGCTTGTTGCCTAGTCATATGCACTTAAGTGCAATATGCAAGTGCAATAAGCCTTTCTCTAAGAAAAGAGAAGGCAAATTGGAAAGGCACAAACTTTGTACTCAAAAGTTCTCCATCGCAGTAAAGATACAAGACTGTGCTATAATTACAAAGTAATGTTTACTATATAGTCATGTAATTGGTAAATGATCGGGTCTGTAAGCCGGCTCCAATTATTTTAATGAGCTCAGCCCAACTCGACTCATTTAGGTGGCGTTTGATAACATTTATTTAAAATATTTAATTTAATTTCTCATCTATTCTTTAAATTTAAATTTTTTTTAAAAAATAATATATATAAGATATAAATTAAGAGATGTTTGATAATTAACTTAAATAATATCTCAAGTGTAACACAATTGTTTAAGATGTTACACTATTATTAGGTAGACCTTAATTTCAAAACCCAAAACTACAAAAATATCATTTTTGGAATCGATTTATAAATCGTCGTCGGAGCTGGACGGGTTCCGATGAGAGCTGGCCACTGGTGATCATCGGAATCTGGTCACCGGAGTTGGCTGTTGGTGATCGTCGAAATTCCACAACTGTCGTCGGATTTCGACCTGGCCGTCGGCGATCGCCGAATTCCAGCCGACGGTCACCGAAGTTGGCCCCCGACCCGTTACCGATCGTTGATCTGAAAAATAAAAGTGATTCTTCTTAACTTGAAAATTAAGTAATTTTTTAGACTTAAGTGATTAATTAAGATATAATTTTAAATATTTTATCAAATAATTTAAAATCTTAAAAATTAAATATTTTAAAATTTAAAATTTCAATAAATATTATCAAACAGGGCTTTAGAACATAAAAAAAAAGAGAAAGAAGAGTTTGAACAGAAAGAGCTTAATTCTATATAGAAACTCACATTTCTTTTCATCTCAAGACCACCTTAAAAAGAACATCAACCGTTAGTAAATAAAAGTGATGTTCAACAGGCACAGACTAGCTGACAATCCTCTTTCTCCACCTATAATTAATCTCTCTCTTTGGGCTGAATTTCTCTTTTATATTGATTTGACCGTCGAAAAATCGACTCTAAATATTCTCAAAACATATTTCCCATGATTATCTATCTTGCAGGTGGAAGCAGCATCGGGGGACAGTAAAACATCTATTTTCCGCTCTCGTCTCGCCGCTTGAGAATTAGACAGGTCATTTATATATACACCGTCTCCTCTTCTGAATTCATAGAGATCAGGCAGATCATATCAATATATATATATAATCTTCTTAAAATATAAAGATTACATAATATATCTACGTCCTAAAACACTTGATACAAATGTTATATAACTTACATATGACGATGACCAGGGGAGCATGACCTAGCTTCTACCGGAGATTAATTGGGTTTTGCTTTCTCGGTTGCCATGATCACATCTCCTGCGCATGTACAAGGCGAAGGTCGGAGATTTAA
This sequence comes from Colocasia esculenta, assembly GCA_014218235.1. Lineage (NCBI taxonomy): Eukaryota > Viridiplantae > Streptophyta > Magnoliopsida > Alismatales > Araceae > Colocasia > Colocasia esculenta. The sequence goes on from JACBKR010000629.1 coordinate 4,569, forward strand.
GGTCTATTTAGTTGTATGTAAAATTTTTATTGAAAAATAATTTTTTGTAAGATAATTTTTAGATGAAAATAAAAATCGTAATTATCTATTTGATTCTCAAGTAAATATTTTTACTGGTTATTTGTGTAAGTAGAAGATTAAAAAATAATAAGAAAAGTCAACGATATTAAATGTAAACTTTTATTAGAGAGTTGTATTGGGGCACATGTCATATTATGATCCACTCTAATGAGAGGGGGCCACATACCCCTAGTACATTATTCATCAAAAATTTATTTTATTTTGTTTTATTTTTGATATTTATAAAAAATAAAAATAAAAAATTAGTGTAAAATAAATAACTTTGACATAGACAATTTAAATTAGGAGAAATAAAATAAAACCTAACTTAAATGAATAGTGTTCTACGGATATTTTAATAAAAATTAAAAATCAAAGCAACTAATGAAAAATAATTAGATTTGACAAATGTGATTTAAATGAGGGAAAAAAATAACTTAAATGAATAGTGCCTCACATGTTATCACTGTAGCTACAAAAGTGAACTGGAAAATGGCATGCGATGCTAAAATTCAGATTTTTTAAGAAAAAGTTTTCTATATTTTACTTTTCAGGGAAACCAAATAACCCAAAAACTAAAATTTTTGTTAAAAATGTTTTACTGGGTGGGGTTTTCCCTGGAATCAAACGGACCCTTAGGTGGCCCTTAATGTCCTCGACAGAAATGATAGAGGAGAAATGTTAACTGCACATATATTCGGGTATAAATTTTGACGTCGGAATTATTAGAGCGCGCTCGATTAGACCGCGTGAAAAGCGTTCACGTCAGCCTAGCCCAGCACACGTCGTTACCTGCGTTGCGTCTAAATGATGCTAGAATTTCTTCTTCTTCTTCTTCTTTTTGATATGCTAAGTTGATTGATCTAATCTTGACATATATAACAGAAGGACTTATATCTAAATCTTGTATATTATAATTTTTTTAAAAATCACTTAATACTCATGATAGATCTGAAAATTAAACTCTTAATCTTTTGATATATGATAGAGTGTCTTACTAATCCAGCCACTTCTTATGTATCCGTGTGACAATGTTACTTGAAATGTTTGATTAAACAAATTATTGTGTGATGCTGAAAACTGGCAAATACGGATTGGAGAAAAAAAACCACTGCTTGCTCTTGTCCTTGTGAACAGATTAACATTCTCGGGCCTGTTTGAAATTATGTAAGATAATTTTAATAAGATAATCACATATAAGCGTAACCATATTAACTGTTTTGGTACTTTGACAAAAAATAGGTTAACCCTCGATAATCCTAGATAAGTTAACAGTGTGTTCATCCCTTGATAAGTTAATATAGATTAACAGCTCTCGAGCCTCCTTGTTTGACAACTATAAATAAGTTCCAAGTACGTAGATGAATAGAGATTATCAATATTTTTACTTTGACGCACAAAAAAAAGATAATTTCTGGTAATCCCAAATAAGTCCAGATAAAGTCAACAGAACCCTTCAAATCTTGATAAATTAATAGAGATTAACAATCTTAGAACCTACTTAATTGCCAAGCAGATGAGGTACTTAGATTATCAAATTATTATTAGATTTAACAGGACTGATAAATATTTTTTACCAATACTTACCTGGTTACCAAACCAGAAATGGATTAAGAAATCTCTCTTAGAAATCTTTTGACTGGACACAATGTGTGCAACACAGATCGATTTTAGAACGTGAAGAACTAACGCATGCACGCCATAAAAAACTTGTCGAAAATTTAATTTGCTGGAAGACTCCGCTGAGACAGTGTCTTCCAGCCGGCCCCGGCAGCAGGCGTGGCTCCCCCACCTCCGATCACTCTCAACAGGGGCTCAGTTCCCGGGACACAAAGCACCGTGCTGATCGCCGACGCATCACCTCCTTGCTCTTGGTAGCTGCCATCGCCATGAGAAAGAGAAAGATGGGGAAGAGAGAGGATACCGGTGAAACCAATTTGGGGCTCCAAGTGGACATGACAGCTGGGCAGCCAACTAGATGTCATATCTGTGTGTTAAATAGGGAGCCTAGAACATGTGTTAATAAATCGAAAAATATTTTTGTAACATCATCATTAAAATTGTGTCACATCAATAATTAAAATAAAAAAAATTAAAAACATCTCATAAATGATAAAATTATGGTACACTTTAATTGGTGTATTATTTTAATATATTATCAAATGGTGTTACTAAACTATTTTCCTAATAAACCGTTTTCCTTTCAAAATATCGAACTTCTGCTTTTGGAGGTTGATATGGCCCAATAAACGCTTATAGGTCCACCGAGAAGTGAGGCAGACCCAGACAGGTTAGCTAACAGAGCTCCGCCTGACAAAAATAGGGTTTTGTTTAAAAATATCATACTTTGAAAACTTAATTAGGTGAATGGCATCCTACAAATTTTAATTCTCAATCTAGTACAATTTTGACCGGTCAACATGTGTTTTTTAAAAAATTATAAAAAAATAAAAATTGATCGTGGCATGACCGATTTGCAAATCGGCCATGCGATGACCGATTCGCAAATCGGTCGTGCCAGCACCGATTTTCCTACTGGGAAATGTAAAGTAATTTTTTTAGTATTTTTTAAAATTATAGTTTTATATCTAAATGATGTCTAATTAATGTGAAATTTTAAACACAAGTTAATTGAAATATGATGAATTTTATGATGATTTTAATTTATTTTTGGAATAAATTTTTATTGAGTAAAAATTACTCTAAAAATTAAAAAATCGAATTAGTCTCAATATCTTTGCACCAATAATTCTCGATATTATCATATCTAGAACTAACACATTTTTTTTAAAAAATTATGGTGGTCTTATATCTCAATTCTGTTACTCAAATTCGTTGACTTCCTATTGAGGTACATACGTCTGAAGATAATATGAGAGAGTTATGTTAATAGTGTAAGAATATCTCTAAATAAAAAAAAATTATTTTTATGTAAATAATCATGTCCCACATAAGAATCATTGTCACTTTCAAGTTTTCAAGATCATATTATTATTTTAATATTATGTTTTGGGATGTTACATCTTGCATACATATATTGGTCAACTCGATAGTCGCCTACATCTCGGAGTTGGACCGTAAGAGATAGGAAGGAATGTCTGACCATCCCTGATGTAATTTTCATAGCTCAAAATCGATCACATGTACGACGAAGGAGAATCAAGTGATAAAGTTGGCAAGGGCAAGTTGCTGGTGGTGGTGTTGTCCCATGAATCGGTCATCTAGCATTCTTCCTCGCCTCCTATGTCCAACATACCGACAAATGAGATCCCATCTACATATATTGGTAAACTCTGAGTTGTAGACAACCGTCGAGTAGATCAATGTATGTATGCGGGATATAATATCTTGGCGGTAGTGAAGGATGCTGTGGTGGCCAAATCTGGCCACCTCGGTCCATTATGTCCCGTTACGACCCTCTCATGTCCCATCAACGGACGTGGCCCCTTCTCAGGGGGCCACGCCCTTATAAGGGCCGTTCAGAGGTCTCCAAGGCGTAACCCCCATGATCGGGCTTCGCCAAGCTCCTCAGCAGCGTGTTTCCGAACAGGTCACCGGTCCTTGTACACCGAACACTACAGATGCTACTGAACAACACGTTCGACCCCCCACGCGGGTCACCTGCTTAGTAATCTTGGCCATAGGTTGCCGAGCAGCTCCTCGTGTCCGCACGCCGGTTATAACCGTCGCGGGCCACGCACCCCACCATCAAGGGGCGCGTTAACTGTCTGATATCCCAACGGCATCTGAACGCATAACTCCTCCCGTTATACGCGCCCATCAAGGCACCTTTCCAGGTACGATCTACCAACGTTACACACGTCTGCCTCAGCACCCATGCCTATAAAAGTATAGGTACAGGACCATGCAAAGGTACATTCTCTCACACGCTTACACACGAAAACTCCCTGCCTTTCAAGCCTCTCACTGACTTAGGCATCGGAGGATTTTTCCCGGTCTTCACCGGGCCCCCCTGATCGTTCCTGGTTTTGCAGGATCTTCGTCCGCCATCAGCGTTCTCCCTCTTTCCTTCAAGTGTAGGCCCACCAGGCTCCGGCCCAAGCAAGCAAAGGCCTCCACAGATGCAATCAAGTTCAGAAGACCAGAAATAAAAACCAAAATGGAGATTGAAATCTAAAAATTCAATGTTTTAAGATATTAAAAAAATATGTTAAAATACATTGTATACAAAATATGATCATGGATCTAAACCGTCAAAGAACAAATTGACAGCACTCGATATTGACGTCAAGAGCATATTGGCGGCACTCGATACTGTCGTCAATATCCTCCGACTAGAAGCCAAAAAAATAGTAAAACATGAATCTTTAAATCTATACAAATTACAAAATATCAAACATAACATACATAATTAAAAATAAAAAATGTCGGGCCTTACAATTGTCTTCAGAAGTACGTACCTCAACGAGACGTCAACAAATTGAGTAATATAATTGAGATATAAGATCACCATAATTTTTAGAAAAATATGCTGATTCTAGATTTGATAATATCGAGTATTATTGGTGCATGGATATTGAAATTAATTTGATTTGTTAATTTTTAGAGTAATTTTTACTTGATAAAATTTTATTTCAAAAAATAAATTAAAATCACCATAAAATTCATCATATTTCAATTAACTTGTGTTTAAAATTTTACATTAATTAGACATCGTTTAGATATAAAATTAAAATTAAAAAAAAACAATTTCTTTAGATTTACCGGTAGAGAAATAGGTGCTGGCTTGACTGATTTGCAAATCGGTCATCGCATGGCCGATTTGCAATCGGCCATCTCATGATCGATTTTTATTTTTATTTTTTATATTTTTTTTAAAAACACGTGTTGACTGGTCAAAATTGTGCTAGTTTCAGAATTAAAATTTTTAGGATGTTATTCACCAAATTAAATTATCAAAATATGTTATTTTTAAACAAAACCCATAAAGATAAGAATTTCTGAATTAATCGTTGTAGAGCTACATACATATCTTAAGACAAATTAATTAAGAATCTCTATCAGTTATTTGACTTATTTTTTAATCTCTAATAGAGTTAAAACTCATTATGATAAGTGTTATTTTCTATTACAATATAAATTAAATTCTATTATAATAAAGATCTCTCTATTACTCCAAATTAATTTACCTCATATCTTAACACGTTTCTCATATGATAGTCGATTATAAGTGTCATTATGTAGATTATAAATAACGGGTGCACATTTGGATAATGCCATGAATTTTAATACTGAATTAATTAACATAAATATTATTGAGACATTCATCTCAAAACCCTAAGATGAGGAGTGAAAAGAGTAGCTTTGGGACCAAGCATGAGAAGAGCCGACTGTCACTGTCAAAGCAGTGAATCTTCTATACGTCTGGATTAAGACCACCAGATTCACCACTACGAATGTGATAGGAGTAATATTCGGTGCGGGCTTGTTCTACGTATATTAAAAGTTTGTGTAAGATATATTATTGCGGCAAAATAAGGCCATAAAGATTCATGCGTTTGAGGGGACGAAGAAAAGAAATATGCTGAAAACCCACACCTTAATCCAGCAACTCTGCAAACCGAAACTTTGCAGCAAGTAATAAGAGAGCACTTACAGAAGAAACCAGTGCAGGCATGATAAATAAGATCAAGGGGGAGGGAGACGTTACTGACGTATTAAATAGATATTACAGGACAAGCAAATATTACATTATTCCTTCTGATATCTGACAGAACAGTACCACATTAATTTACTTCCGATATCTGACAGAAATATCAACCTTGCATACCCTTCACCAGGTTTATTATATGAGAGAGTCTTTCTCTATATTTATATCTATAAATATATATAGGTATTGTATGTATGCATCGCCCTTCCCAATTAACCAAGTCACTGGTAATTAAACAGCAAGAGGGGAAGGTAGGGGCAGGAACCCATGGCTCAGGGCGGCGCGCCAGACGTCCTCCACGTCGAGCACTACGTTGTCGGTCTCGTGCTCTTTCCAGCCTTCCAAAGCATGCACTATCCCTGTCACACGGCATGCACTAATCACCCTCCTTGGAAGCCAATTCTGCAATACAGACAGATGCGATCAGACGTTATTTCGAGAGAATTGAGTGCATCCCTTTATAAAATGGGAGTTTCTGCATTGTTTTTGGCTTTTTCACCTCACAAGCATGCATGTTTTCGAATTCCTTCGGGATCACCATGGCTGGAGTGCTGTAATAGACGCAGTCTCTACGTGTTTTCTTTGGAGGAAACTGGGAGAACGGAATGAAGCAGGTTCCCTTCGCCGCCCTCCTTTGTTCTTCAGCAGTCAAACCGTCCCCCACCACCCACAGCTGCAGAGGCAAACAAGACGGCTTCACTATGTGTAAAATTCCTACAATACTAGCTCGTATTGTTTAGTTTATATAATTAATTCCAAGCTAGGACAAATCATTGCAGCCGTCAGTTTTACAAGGTTTTCAATGGAGTAGTAAGAGTGAAGAACTTTCCTTGGGTGTATAGCTGTTTGAGAGAACCAGGCAACTTCCAAGACTTGTTGGAAGCTGTAATATTAGCTTCTCAAATTCTTCCCTTTTGACGGTAACCACCTGTTACAAAAGAAAAATGTTGAAGGCAAAAAAAGGGAAACAAACATAGAAAAAGTACGTACGTACGTAAGTAGTAATCATAAGAAGATGCATGTCCTTGGCAGTGCTATATAGAACTTCAAAGTTATGATGTGGATTTCAAAGAAGAGAAACAAGGCTCGTGGTGTAGATTTGCCTTAATTAAAGAATCCTACTGAGGCCACAGATATATATACAGGACAAGGCCAAAAGAACGTGAAACGAGAGAAAAATAGCAAGAAGAATTATAAGGAGAAAAACAATTTTCCCAGTACCTGTATGGACCTGTGGCACAGAGCCTTGGCTACGATGAAAGCCACCTTGGAAAGTTTTCCAATAAGGAGTACCTCCTTCGTTCCTTCGGGGATGCTGTGAATCACAGCAGCAGCAGCTAAAGTACTCCCATCAACGATTCTTATCCTCAGTTTCGGATGCTTGCGAACATAGAGTTCTCCAAGCCCGTTGATTTCCTCACCCTGATCATGAATTCGGAGTTGTGAAAGATATATTAAAACTGATAGATTAAGTCATCAATTTGACAATTTCAAAATTTCAGCTTATAGTAGTCCGTGCAGAAAAATTTGATGCGAGGCAAAAGGTTGTTCTACCTCCATTTGCATTTATTGGGATGGGGCAAGAACAATGATAACTTCTACGAGGTGTATTAATTATTATAACATTAAGGTATATAGATTTGGAAGCAATGATAAGTGAACTGGTCCACTAACTAAACATGGAGAAAAATTTAACGTTATGTAGTTTCCTTCTCTGGAAGAAGCTGGCCGATAGAAGTAATCAAGGCACATAAAATTAGAGTTTTAACATCGACAACAAAGAATCGGGCTACTGGTCCCAAAAGGTATTTAAGAAGGGGGGCAGAATAGAAATTATAGCAGCCAACCTGATTTAGGAGACCCAAACTCATAACTTTAACTCCTTGTTTATCAGCCTCCAATACTGCTTTCTCAATTAACTCATTGATAGCATCTCTTTCCCATGAAGCTTTGTACTGCAATTGACAAAATACACCATTGTCCAAGAAAAAATTAACAGAATACAATGTAAACACTGTAGAAATTGCCAAAGTACGCAAGGCATATATATACACACACATATATATATATATAAAGATCAATATTGCAAGAGTATCACCTGAAAGCTGAATCTTGGAATTGCCCATGTCTGCATTGTAAGTGACTTCAATCTATTTTTCTCAACTACAAAAGCTGATCCAGAAATCCGTGACAGCAACAAGGACAAGAACGTGAAGGGCCACATCGCCCACACATACCATCGGGAAGTGTAAGGTTTTGAAGCCAGAGACGCTAATCCAAGGCGTAGGTGATAGACGGACTGTAAGGTTGTCGGATGAGTAAGGTGCACCATATCAACCATCTCCTCTTTCCCGTTGGAAACGCTCTCGTACAAGTCATCTAAGGACTTGTCCGTTGTGCCATATATGTAGTCATAAAGTGGCATGAACAGCGCGTAATTTGTTCGGAATTGTGTATGATGAAGTGAGTGAAACCTGTGACAAACACCGTCAAGTTAAAACTGTGCCTGTAACCCAATGTAGGAGGCTAATCATGAAAATATAAAACAAAAATAAAAAGGAAAAATATTTTATTATTTACTATAGTTGCTGAACGATCATTCACCATTGACAAGGATTAATCAAACACCACAAACAGAATATAGAAATGGGGAAACACTTAATGCTGGGCGAGCATTATCTGCTCTCACACGCGGAGGGCCTGCTACCATCATGCTAGCGGGATCCACACTTGCTTTGTGAGAGCGGACAACTCGTCTGAAGAATTTTCAGTCGAGCATGAAGTGTTTTAATTTCATAGAAATCTTATTGTGGGTCAAGTGGCGTTCAAGAGACCTATGCATGCATCTTCGCGTTTGACACCAGGAAACTCATACAAGTATTTCACTAATCATAACTGGAGTACTCGTCATCATAATTAAATTACCTCAAATCTTTTCAATTTCTGCCTTTTAATTTTACATATATATACCACCCTAAATAGTATCAATCACCCCCTTGGCACTTCCACTCATGAAACATGCAGGTCAATATAATTAGCTAGGATTAAACTCCCTAAAGACACGAGAACTAAAAGTAATTGAGGATGGTGCCATATATAGCTAGGTCAAGGCCGGAGAATTATATATGTATAGAGCATCTTGATGATAATGTGATAGGATAACATTTGGGCATCCAGTTTCTGCGTTGAACTGGAGATCAGTCTTGCATATATAAGTGAAAATGCTAAGATTTAGTTACCACCGAGTAGCCTAAAGCTTTTAGTACATCATCCGCAATCAATATTTCAATTAAGTGACAAAACTGATAATAAAAAACTATATTCAGTTAATCTAAATGAGAAAATGAACCGAAACTTATACGATCCCTTGACATTATGTATACGTACGTTGGAGTATACATGAGATACTTGAGAGGGGGGAATACGCGGAAGAGCCACTTGGGGACTAGCTCAAGGTTGCAGTGGCCCAGGTAGTTCATGAAATCTATGTATAAGTAGTACCCCGACGACGAAGCGACAGATAAGCATCCAGTGTGGACCGTCGCCGTTGCAGGGATTGCAAAGAGAAGGAAGTAGACAGCTTCCTCAGCAAACGGGTGGATGACGGCTGCCAAAGACGAATTCACATCAGTCCATCACATTCTTTGCATGAAAATAATTTATTTTTGGTAACAGTTGCTTGGAATAAATAACATCACGTCGTTATGAAGAAAGTACAGAAGAGCAATGGGCTTCTTCTAGTTTTCAAAAAATCTCATATTAATAAAGAAAAAAATTTTCAAAATGAAGAAGGAACGCTATCCACAAAAAATAATGTACCAATATTGAGAAAAACTTAAAACTCTGTACGCATCACATAGTAAACTTGGGTCCCATTCTCAAGGAATAAACATAGGCAATAAATTAATGTGGTACAAGAAGTGTGTGTGTGTGTGTGTGTGTGGATAAATAAATAAATATATATATATATATAATATGTATATGTGTGAAACAGTAAGAAGTCATAATTTGATGGAAGAAAATATTATTTATCCCTAGGTATCCGATCGAAGAGTCTTGTCATCATATTAGTTAAAGGATCCAGCCACGTTATTTTTCTATCTTTTAAGATATATTTTGGGAGAATTAATAATTGCTCATAGAGAACTGACATTATTTTTAAGTGCCTGTCAGATTTCTCAACACCACAAGGTCCTTATTTTTTGCGAGACTTATTTTTAAGTCCCTCTCTATATAAGTATGTAACTATGTAAGTTATGCAAGTATGTAACTTGTACTTCATTAATTAACTATGTGAGTTACATAATTATGTAAATACTTTATAATTATGTAAGTATATAACTATGTAAGTTATGTAAGTATATAAATATGTAAGTTATGTAATTACGTAAGTATATAAGTACTTAGTTAGTGAAGTACAAGTTGCATATTTACTTGCATAATTTTACATATTTATATAGCTTACATACTTATATACGTAGTTACATACTTACAAAATTATATAAAGAGAGATCTAAGAATAAATCTTGCAAAAAATAGGGATCGTACGGTGTTAGGAAATCTGATAGGAATTAAAAAATAATATTAATCTTTTGCGAAGGAGCAATTATTAATTCTCCCAACATTTTTGAAGAGAAAATCTTGGCACACGATAAAAGTGTGTATACACCCTCTTTCTTGGTTGGGTGGTCATCACATTAACGTGATTAGTCACACAATCCACCCATTGGTGTGTATGCACACCCATGAGATAGTGATCATGTGTGTTCAAGACTTTCTCCTTTTTCAAAATGTTCCTCATATCCACGCAACCCACCAAGATGTCATTAAAACTGTTCATTCAATGAGATTAGACAGCCGGTGTTATGGTAAGCTGTAATTTAGATGTCTTCAAGTAGGGAGGAAGTGCACCCAACCACCTTTCTTTTGCACCTAATTAGGACGCAAGCATTCTCCACTCACTTAAAAGAGTGAAATATCATGCCAAAGTAATTAGATAACAATATCACCTTCATGCAAATCCTTCACATGAAGTTTCTTTTCCCCTTAAGTTTTTGCATCCCACATAACTCGATTTTTGCTTAGGTACCCAGAAAATCCGTCCTACTCATAGTAGGTGTATCATCTAGGCCGGGATTGTCCTATAGTAATCTTTTTAAACAGATCTGAAGGAAACGGACACAGAGAAGGACATGGGTGGGGGGGGGGGGGGACCTCTTACCAGTGATGGGCTCTGTGACGATGGAGGCATGGTGGTGGGAGTGGTAGCGGGAATAGAGATAATGGTGGTGCAGGGCCCTGTGGAGCCAGTAGTAGATGAACTCCACGGGACCTGCATGCAAGAGGATGGTGAGGACAACCCCCCTGGTGTTCCACCATGGCACGTTCGTTGCTCCTTTGGAGAAAATGTTGGCCAGGTACAACAAGAGTGCCGTCAGCAGAATCTGGTCGTCCCTGCAAAACAAAACCCAACATCACAGGTTATAACCTTACGTCACCCACCATTCAAACACATAAAAAGAAGTGTCAGTTTAACAGAGAAATGCATCAAGACTCGAGCAAAGAAGGAAAGTGCCGCACACGTACATAGACACGTACAAAAAGCAAACACGCAGGCACACAGTGAGAGACAGTGTGTGTGAGAGATAGAAATACCAGTTCCTTTCCCTGTCAACCTGTTCGAAGTCGAGGCTCTTGTTAACGATCCTGTGCTTGCTTCTTGCGGTCTGGAAGCGAGACCAGCTTATCCAGAACAAGGCGTGCACCACTCTCGCCAGAAAAACGGGGATGACGGTCAGGTGCCCCAGGTCCACCTCCCCATTCACGAAGCGATAAGCACTCCGTGCCACGAACGGAGCCAGCAGCAGGAACTTCCATAGCCGTAACAAAAGAACCAGAAAGATAACATAGCATCAGATAGAGAAGCCCAAAACGGAGAAACATTGAAGCCGCGGGAGTCAACGTTGTGAACCGACGAGGAGCAAAGCATGCCTCCTCAAAGAGGGTGCCGAGGAAGCTAGTAGTGTAACAGGGAGCAGTACCTTGAGTTGCCTAGCCTCTGCCATGGCCACGCTGTGAAGAGGCCTGGGTTGGTGGCCATCTCTTGCACTGCTCCACTGATCACCACTCTCCACCCCTCTTCTCCGTTGCCGAGCTCCTCGCTTGGGCTTCCAGAAAAAGCAGCAGCCTGCTCCTTTATAAGCGGGGGGGGGGGGGGGGGAGCGGTGACGGCAACAGCAGCCGGGATTTATCGCATCCCCACTCGCATTTACAACAGCAGCCGGGATTTGGTGGGATTGCTGCCGCTTGTGGTCAGGGTTTCCTTTTCAGCACCGCGATTTATCACATCCCCTACTCGCATTTATCCGACTAAACCCCGCTGGGAAATGCGAATTTTCAGGCGGTTCGGGAGGGAGGTCGAGTTGGCTACTCCGTAAGACACAAGGCCCCCTGGAGATCCCGCATCACCTCTGTTTGGTAATGGGTTGGTTGAAATAACTCTAATTTATGACTAAATTTATATAGAGTTAATTTATTTTTAATTTATTTTATATGTGTGTTAACTCAATTTAATTGCAGTGAGTTAACCCATTTTCTCTTGATTGTTTTGATAAGATAAAGTGAGCTAATCTACTGTTAATCTACTTTCATATTAAAAAATGACTTGAAAAGAGAAAGTAACAATTAATGTTATGTACCACCGGGATAAAAAGGTAGTTAACTCAATAGATTAACTCTAATCCACCTCCAAAAGTGGGTTGAAAAATTGTGAGTTAACTCACATCTGATCCACTTTTAGTCTAACTCACTTGAGTTAACTTTTTTTTGTTACCAAACTATATTTTGAGTTAACTCTGAGTTAATTTTGAGTTAACTTTACATTAGCTCGTTACCAAACTGAGGTTAAGATCGCAGGTTCTCGAATCTTGTATTTGGGACAGGTCCCGGTCGAGAGTACAGTATTTCCCATCCCCTGTAGCAACTAGTCAACCCGAAGATGGTCCGATATCTAAACTCTCTGTCATAGACTCATAGGACAACCCCCTACCCGGTCACAGTCAGAGGCCACAACACCCAAAAATAAGACGAAGCTCAAAACTATTGGGTATTACCACATTGCCACACCGTTATTTTACAGTGAAAATATTTAGGGTACAATAAATTAGACACACTTCTAAAATTGTGCCATATGAAAGAGCCTTGTAATATCGAAAGATGGTTTAGTAACACATATTTAACATATCAATCAAAATTAGGGGTATAAATGAGTCGAGTCGAGTATTATGCTGCTCAAATTTTGTTCGTTAATTTTGATTCAAACTTGAGTACGTAGAACTCGATTTTTATCGAGTATTAAAAATGATTATTCAAGTTTGATTCATTTACATATTCTGGAGTTCAAGCCCGAGTATCTTAATGAATTTAATTGGATTTGTGAGTTATATATATATATATATATATATATATATATTATATATATATATGTACATATATAAGTTCAACTCAATCTACAAGTAAAAAACTACTTGTTTATAAAACTTAAATCTATCTTATTTCAAGGCCAGATCTAAAGAACTTTCATAATTACTTGTTTAATTATTTTAGTATAATGTTTAAAAGGTTTAACAACTATATTTATAACTTTATAATTAAAAAATTAAACGAGGTTGTTCACAAGCTTAAATGAGCTGAGTAGACATTGCTCATATTCGGCTCATTTATGAAGCGAGTTTAAATTTTTATTTGAGCTTAACTCGTTTATCTTCTTAATGGAGTCGAATTCGAGTAACATTCGAACCGAATTCGAGCTACTTGTCAAGTGTGTTGGTTCGTTTACAGTCATAATCAAAATATATCACAACCCTCTCATTTAGGAGGTGTTTTTGACTTCCTCCTAACAATTGCTGATTTGACATATTTTTATTAGCAATGTCACTTTAGTGTGTTATTAAATGGTGTTACTAACAGCTTCTCTCCGCCCCATTTTTCTAAATAGCACAATTCTATCTTAGTACACATTTTGATGTGCATTAAGTATTTCTCTCTTATCCCAATTGATTTGTAGCACAGTGTCATTTACTACAGTCAACCACACCTGACACTATAAATTAATTTGGAAAAATCTTACTGCACACTATGGGAAGGGTAGTGTGTGTACACACCCTCCCTTATTGAGTACCCCATCATCTTGATATGATGGGCATCCAATGGGGGGAGAGTGTGCGCACACACCACCCTCATAGTGTGCACTAAGAGTCCGTTTGGTTCAGCGTAAAATTTTATGTAATAAAATATTTTTAAGAAAAATTTCATACAATGATTTATTTGGTACCTTTAAAAAGTTAATCCATAAAATAAGACCAGCCGTCGATGATTGGTGCCAGACGCCCGCCAGCATCGCCGATACGCTGCGACATCCTATGTTGAAGTCGACACCGACAATCGACACGCTCGACACTCGATGACCAACGCCAATGACATACATCGACCTCGAGACAATAGACATCAATTAAGATTTATCAAATGCCATCTAAATCTACAACTTCTCTGTCGAGTTTTTATTACATATTTTTTAAAGATTATTTGTGAAAATTATTTTATTAAAAATAATATAAAAGAGATTTTTTAGAAAAAATTAGTTACATAGATATCAATAAAATTGTTTTATTTTTATATTTTTTTCTTTAAAAAATTATAAATATATTTTACAACTAAACGGATACTAACTGCAACTCATTACCTTCCGCGTACAGGGCTAATTAATTTTCACCCCTAATTTGGCTCGGAGCGTGCCCGACGTGTCCATGTGAGCCGCGTAGGAATGCGGTATGTCTTCTCACGGTGGGCGCACCCGCTTGGGCCCACTTGTCCTCCAATCCACGGTCCCAAATTTCTGTGTGCTTCGAACCCACTTGTCTCAACATTTATTTTTGATTTATCATAATATCAAGACGTTATTCGGTAAAACACACTCCAGAAAGATGAGGTCCGAGTGTCGTGCTACTTTCTCCCTGATCATTAAGTTCTTGGAGGGAAGCCATGGAAATGAAAAGAAAAAAAATGATGTTTAACAAATTTGATCAGTGATGATCTCTATCTAGATAAGGGGTGTTGAAAACTATATAAACATCTCTCAAGATCATAAGGGCTATCATTTAATTAGTAGGGTTATAGTGATGCGTAACGATCACGATGGAGGTAGGAGGATACCGTACGTCTTGAGCTAATCACAGCGAGTAAAGGAATAGCTAGCATATGCAACGAATACATATATATCGTCTGCATCAACAAACAGATATGGCTTTCGCTTTCCGCGCCACGGCATGCACCTGCATATATATGTCTGAAATTATCATCTTATGAATACTGTTATAGCGTTCTTTTGAGCCTAAATCCCACTCATGAATCTAAGTGTCGTTTGATCATATTTATTTAAAATATTTAAGTTAATTTTTAAATCTATTTAACTAAATCTAAAATTAAAAAAAAACTTAATATATATAAAATATAAGTTAGAAATATTTGATGACTGATTTAAATTATGTAAAGTGCAGCACAATTAGTTAAATTACTACACTATTATTGGGTAGGCTTGGGTTTAAAATTCAAAAATATTTCTTTTTGGAATTGATTTATAAATTGTCGTCGTCGAAGTGGTTGGGTTCCGATTGGCGGCCGCCGATGATCGTCGGAATCTGACGACTGTCCTCTGATTCCGGCTGGCGGTCCCCGGAGTTAGCTGTCGACAATTGTCAGAATCTAGCGACTAGTTGTCGATCGCCGGAGCTTGCTGCCTTGGATTGCCGGATTCTGACGATGTCTGTCGCCAATAGCCGATCTGAAAAAAGAGAGTAAATTTTCATAACTTAAAAATTAAATAATTATTTAGAATTAAGTGATTATTTAAGATTTAATTTTAAATATTTTATCAAACAATCTAAAATTTTAACAATTAAATATTTCAGACTTTAGACTTTCATTAAATATTATGAAGGAGGCTTAAGTATATGGAGCCTGTTACGTAGGCCAACACTACAACAGGGACATTTGCGACGGCTCACCATCGCAAAAATTATTTGTGATCACAATTGTAGTATAAATACTTTCGTCTCAAAATTTTTTTACGATGGCGTTGCCATTAATATTCCAAAAGAGTTATTTGCGACAAAGTATAAAAGTCCATCATAAAATGGAAAAAGATGTTTTCAACGGCTAATAATACAATTTACCAAAACAAATATTTTTTTGTATGTCAACACATGCTTAAACTCATCCATGTGATATCATGTTTATCTCAAATATCATCCCAAATTAATTGTCATGTTCAAGTATCAGTCTTCGTTGTAAATGTTTACTCACAAGCAGATGCCTCACGTAGTCATTTGTTTAACATCACCGTCAAGCAGCAAGTATGTGTGTTACATGTTCTTCTAACGCTTCATGCTTAACCATTATATATGAAATTGGATTAAACAACTGTTCAATAACAGTATGAAAAAAATACAACAATTTACCAAAACATAACAGGTACTAATTATATATCTATGCTATACATAGTAGGGACTTACTATGTCTATTATCATATACCAATAGCACCATGATGAACACTTATATGGAAAAATGTGTAGTGACTACATTTTCTTTTTGACACAAGAGAGAAGCGGCTTCTCACACTACTAGAAAAATGACTTTTACCTACATCTTACTTACCTTTCGATAGTCATACATATGGAAAGGATTACCTACGTTAAAATAATATATAAAATATTATATTATTAAGTCGTAGATATACGTAAAGATATACCTACATAGATTGTAGTAGTAGGTATGAACACTCCCCCCCTTTTTTTTAATCTTTTCCCTCTCCATTTTCCCCTCTTCCCTCTTTAAGCCCCGCTTTACTTTTCCCTTTTCCCTCTGGCACTCTCTCTTTCGCTCCCCATGCCCTACCTTGCCAACGCCGCCACCATGGTGCCTCGTCGCTCTCGGGGATGCCGTGCCTCATCTCCCTCACACTATCTGGCCGCCATGCGTCGTCTCCCTAAACTCTTCCTTGTGACGTCGCCTATGCTAATCCATCGCCTCATCTCCACAACTGTTGTCGCCCTCCTGTCATTTGCGAGCACGACCACTGTGTTGCCTACGCGAGTCCATCACCTCGTCCCAACAGCCGTCGTCCCCTCCTCTCCTCCTGAGAGTTCCACCGCCGCATCGCCTGCACCTTCTGCCAAGCCATAGCGTCAGTAGCCGTCGCTCTCATCTCCTCCTGTGAGGTCCACCATCGCGCCATCTCCAACAGCCGCACTTATCGTCTCCGGCAAGACAGTGACTCCCACTCCTTCCATCGGACATTCGACCTATCATTCTCACTCCCAACAAGCCTTCTATGTTTAGGAACTCAAGGCAGGGCAATTGCCATATCTAGCAGCCGTGGTCTTCTCATTCCTAATAAACCTTCTTCCCAGCTCTTAGCACCTTCTAAACCAGATCTGACATCATCATTCATGCCACAAGCCAAGTGAAATTTATGGCTCTTAGATTTTTTTTTTTGACATTTTATGGCTCTCAAATCAGATGGGTGTTGGCTTTCTTCCATCCTCTGCGGCAGCCCCTTCTACCTGTGCCGGTAAAAGACCAATCAATGGGAGGAGGTGCACAAAATATTTTTTTTTTCTTTTAATCTTCATATATACACAATGTGTGTACATATATCTACACTACTATAGATAGTCCATTAATATTATTATTTATATTATGAACTGAAATTATATAAAAAAAGACATGATACAGATGCAGTGCTTGGATTTTCTGCCATTTTTCCTCCTTTGGCTAACTGATTGAATCTTTTTTTTTGTTTTTTTGTATGAGGTGTAAAGAAGGGTGAAAGACTTAAGGCCGGAGTCATCTTGTGGACGTGTAGATCAAAATGGCTGAGGAAGGACTATCCTAACCACAAAGCCAAGGTTCACACTATGTTTGTACTTTGTATTTTTGTATATGTTTTCTATGTTTGCTATGTTGTTTTGGGTTTCACTTTGAAGATATCATTACTTTTGTTTTCATCAGAATAAGTGGAACAATAGAAGTGGAAGTAGAGAGTAATGCACAAGCATTGAGACAATGAATTGTGTATTTTGTATATGTTTTCTATGTTTATTTTTATGTGCACTTGTGTCACTTGTATTTTTGTGGACTTGTGTCGTTTGTTTTAGTACTTTAAGTAGGGAGTTAGACATGTTATATATGCAGTGTTATTTATTGTGGATTCTGTATTTTGGTCTTGTATTTTGTATCTATGTTTAGATTTTTTATAAAACACCTAAACAAGGTTATCTTCATGGTTTCTTTTAGTTATTTGTTTGTAACTTGTACTGTTCCAACATGGACTTGGTTAATTTGTTGTAAGAACACCTAACAGGTATTGCAAAATGCAAATTTTAGTTTCAATATAGAGTTTCTCAAGTAGAATTTAAGGTGGGCTTTTCTTCTCGTGGATTTCAGAAAACAACTCAGAAGATGGTAGGTTCCTACTCGAGTTTGCAGATGCTGAAGAGGTGGTTCATCTTTGCTCCCTCTCATAATTATGTCCATGCTTTTAAATATATTTTGTCATTGTACATTTCTTTGTGGTATATCCAGATTGGTTGCTAACTCAAAACTCATTTTGGTTTTGTAGAAGCTATTTGAGTTCTTGAATCTAAAGCTAGAGAACAACTTAGACAGGAAAGAAGTGAGTAACTATGTTCTCTTGTGGATGTATCTATGACAACTCGATTTTGTTATGTTCTGCTATATTAAAATATAGTAATTGAAGTATTGCAAAATCCTTGTGTTCTCTCTCAATAGCAGAAGAAGTTTTTCCGATTGTCATTATACACATGCTGTTGATTTGTGTTTTGCTTCTCACAAGTTATTGGAAACATTTTTCAGGATGGTATTCTTACTTCTGGATATCTTTTCTTCATTTGGTTTTGAGTATAACATGGCAAATTGATTCATGCTGCCCGGTTTCTCTAGCTTGACCAGAACAGCCCATGACGAATTGTTCTAGTTTGAAAACCCCAAAGTTGTCTTGTCCGTCCTCCATTTGATCCTTTTTCTGGTAATAGGTTTGATGGTGTGGAAATAGATTTTTTTATTATTTTAAAATTTTCTGTTGGAAATGTTTTCTCATGTTCTCATAGATGCGTGTTGCTAATCCAAGTCCCGTCGAATGCTACACCAGCAATGGTGACGAACGATGAATCGGTAATTGCATAGTGTGGGCATGCCAGTCATCGAAGTGACAACCAATGGTTTGCCTCCGAGAGCCAAAGGGCTTTAGGTCTATTGTGCGTGCCGTTTGACTTCATCAAACGAAAGTGAGTGTCGGGTCCTGGACCAATATTTCGACGTTGCCTGAGCACAACGACGTTAATTACATCCCTCTGAGAGGAAACCCTTGATTAGTCGCCAGAATTGAAAGTCTTGTGGCCTAAAGCGGAGACATCCGATGGAAGTGCAGAATGCAACTTAGATTTAGGACGAAATGCTAATAAGCAAGATATATCTATTTAATGTATTTTATCTTTTGTTTGTCAATTATTGGATCTCTTTGTCTATTTATCTACCTATTTCTTTTATCATGAAATGGTTTCGATTTGCTCTTTTGTTCCATTTGAGGCATGTAAAACATGAGATGATTATTTGTTTCATTGTTGTTTTTATCGTGAAAAAGCTTCAATGTGCCTTTTGCTCTTTTGAGGCATGCAAGCCATGGGTCTGTTTGGGATTCGGCGTTGCTTGGCCATTGGGTGGCCAATCGGCAGCACAGGTACATTCCATTCAGCAAGACACATTCGATTTGGCGAGGCAGACCCATTCGGTAGGGTATGCACAGTCCATTTGATTTGGCAAGGCATGCAAACAGCGAGACAGATAGCGAATCGGCAGGATAGAACTGAATCGGCAGGATATAACCGAATCGGCAGCCCGGGTTGAATCGACGACATGAAACTGAATCGGCGATATGCAGCCGAATTGGCAATCCGGATTGAATCGGCGCCCAGCTGAAATGCTATTTATTTGATCAAACTTTGATGATTTCTTTTAAAGGTCTCCTGCCGATTCGACCCTCATGGGGAAAATTCGGCAGCATCTCCCCTTATCTTGGTTGACGGGGGGGAGAGCGCGGTACGCATCCACCATAATGGAGACGGCACCAAAAGATAGGGTGTATGCCGAAAAATGGCGTAACCCCAATGGCACGACGTTGATCCCCGAGGCATGCCTACGAGGAGACCGGGTAATGTCGTGACCATGCAAGATCCAAGCGGCGAGTGGAGAGTATGTGAACCCATATGCCCGGGCATAGACATCACATTGTCCAACCCGGGGTTTGAACGGGTTCTTATTAATCTATTATTTCTTTTCTTGGTCGAACCCACATGGCACATGACTTTTCTCATGCGATTCAGCCAAGGTCATGTCACTGCCAGATCGAATCGGCAGGCTGCTCACTGGGTTGGCCGAATCACTGGAACTGTGTCCAGACCAGCGAATCAGCAGGCCATTCTTAGGGCTGGCCGAATCGCTGGGACTGTCCCAGACTGGCGAATCGGTGGCCATTGCTCCCTCTCTGTGGGCTGCGAACCAGCATTGCTTAGGCTGGGCAAACCCATGAAAAGGAACAACAATGGGGTGAAATGAGGGCTTAATGGACTATTGACATTGGGTGCCAAGCTTTGGGCATGAACATTTATTGTTCAACCCATTTGCTAGCAAAGGAACATGTCCCAAAACTAAAAAAAAACCATGAAATTTCTGTTCAAACAGTTGTAAAGACACTTATTATGCAAGCAAAAGAGTGAGAAACATGTCCCAAGGGGGGACTTGCACAAGGCCCATGGGCTCCAACCATTAGAAAGATGCAAAGATCACATGGGGTAAGGGTGGGGGGGTCCATCTCTTCCAAAACCTCATTTATTGAGGCATGGGGGTTTATGGAGGCCTCATGCATGCCATTAGGGAGAGGGAGATCTCACTCTAGAAAGATTGGTTCCCCCATCCCATGAGCATCTCATTTCACACAAATAAAAAACTTTAAACAACACACATGATGGAAGAAGGGCATGCATTGAATGCAAAAGGAGGGGACATTTATATCATATAGAGGAGAGGACACATGGATGGGATATCTCATGCAAAGAAAGGGAAGATGGTACAAGAAAAACTCAAAGAAAAGGAAGGAGGAGGAACCCATCGCCCCCACACTCACTCTCTCTTCCTTTCCCACTCCTTGACAAGACAAGACAAGAGTGGCCTGGTTGCGCGGCATTGTTGATTGTGCGTTTTCCGTTGTCTAGAGTTCGTTGCACATGTCAAAATGCCACCTTCTTAAACTGTCTCACAGATTTAAAATAGAAAAAATGAACTAGCAAAGTGGTGAGAACATGTCATATCCACGGAGAGGCTGAATAGAATTTGATTTAAACTACTTTGACTTGAAATCTCTATCGACAATGCATTAAAAGTAAATATGTAAACAGCACCGACCAAATCCCTCACAATCTTGACAGATCAAATTTAATGAAAGAACAAGCTGAATTGAAATGAAAATAGAATTGATATCATGCACCCTCACGGTTGAGGGATCGAACCGGTAGACAGAAATCTTTAAAAGAAAACTTTCAAATCAATGTACCCCTAGAGCACAGGGAGTGAACAATCAACAATTGTAATTCTCCACCAATACTAGACCATATTATCCTCACAGCTCAAGGATCAGACAGAAAATATAGAAAAGATTGACGAAAAATTCAGAAACAACATTTAATGTTGCTAAATCAAATGCCTACTGCTACCAATGCAGAACATTGATCAAAATGAGACAGAGAAGAAATTACAGAACTCAATCAAAAATTTGCATGAAGACTACCATGAACTAAACTTTAAGATCACTATACCCTACAACAGACTGGATCGATCTCACCATCTCCCACAACCAAACCAAACTAACTCGAACCAATCCTTAGCAATCGAAAACCTCAAATGCTGAACAATCTCTCAAGAAGAAAAGAAGAACTAGAAATTAACAAATGCACAAGATCGAACACAAAGAAATGGAAGAAAACTGCTAGATCCTCCTCACAGCAGTACAAAAGAACAATAGAAAACTCTCAAATTGTCACAGAGCAGAGGGAGCAGAAGAAATCGCCCCTGGCAAATCCTCACAACCTAACCAATCTATCTCATCCAAGAACAAGGCAAAAGAAACCCTTCAGGTCTCGAACAGCACAGAAGCAATGGAATTAGCACAGAAGAAATGAGACAATCCACACATAAGAAGAGACTAAACTCCACTGGATCGCTGGAACACAAAGAAATGAGAAATATTACTCCCCGAAGTCTCCCACCCAGCCATCGAATCCCCTCTCCTACAGATGCTGAACCAGAGAAATCTCCCTCTCTGCTCTGCTGAAAGGGAAAATACAGAAATAAAAAAATGGTAAAAATCTAACTGGCGAAGCCTCTCCCTCCCACAGATGCTAAAGGAAAGAAAGAATACAGAACAACTAAATGACAGAAACAAAATCCCTAAAGCTTGAACTCCGGAAGACTTCTTCACTGCTCTGTAGCCGAACAAGAAGAAAAATGCAAGAAAATTCTCCAAAAATGTTGAACTGGTGAAGCCCCGGAAGAACAGACTCCAATCCTCACAATTCTGGAAGAACAGAAAGAAGCTAATATTCCTAAATTAATCGAACTAACCAACCCTTCTCCCTCATTGCTTACAGAAGGAAAACCAAGAAAAAAATCTGAACTAAAAACCTTAAAAAAATAGAATAGAACCCCCGAGCCCCTGGACCTTGGTCCCTTTTATAGGCTCCTTGCCTCAGCTTCCAGGCGAGCTCCTCTTCCCGCCTTCACCTCTTCCCAGCTCTGCCACGCACGAGATCAGCACGTACCAGATCGGCACACGCCCGAATGGCCTGGCAAGCCCCACAATGCCATCAGACCGCCACGCAGCATCTCCTTCCCGGCTTCTCCATCTGCACGATCCACACACCCACACACGTCGGATCCACACGAACCACACCAGCCTTGGCCAGCCCCTGGTCCGTACCTTGGCAGCTTCACACCCTGGCCTCAGCCGCTTGCCCTGCACGAGCTGCTTCACACCGCACAGTAGAGCTCGGATCGCCCCTGCATCGCGCGGCCAGACGCAGAAGCTGCTGCACTACTCACCATCCGCCAGTTGCACCAGCTCATCGCACAAGAGCTCTTCCCACCGCACGGCCTCCATCGCCCATCTCAGCTGGCCGCCTCCGCAACAAGCCAGCAGCACAAGCTGCTGCTTTCCAGCAACCTGATGGAAGAAGAGAAAAAAAAAGTGAAAAGATGGTATACGTGGCCAGTCAGGGTGAGATGAGAGGTATTATATTAAAAATACTTTTATTGATTTAATGAGATTAGGTGGGTTATTTTATTAAAATACTATTATTTATTTATTGGGATTGGGTGGGGTAAAAGAGAAATTTTATTTATTTATAAACTTATACTTATCTACTATTAAAATGTATTTACAAAATATTATTGCGATAAGAATTTATTTACAAAAGATTTTTTTATTTTTCAAAATGAACATAATTAGTCAATCTGAAACGAAATGACTTATTGAATGAAAATGTATATTCTAACCCAATGTCAACTAATGTGTTTAAAAACTAAACATGAATAGAATGAAAATTAAAGTCAAACTACACGTTATTTATGGACAATTGATGTCTACAATTAACTAAATGTATGAAATTTAATATGAAAAATTTAGTAATTATCATGGCCCTCTCTCTTCCTTTTTGATAGCCCACGAATGCGTCGTTACAAACGTGACTAACAATCTTAAAATTATCGGCCTACACTAAAGATGTTAACATAGTTAAGTGGTGAGAGCCGAGTCGATCGATCCACAGGGAACGAGATTTTAGAGTTGAAAACGTTGGGTTTTTAGTTAGGAAAATAGCGTGATGACATTAATACTAAGTTGCATTGAATAGATATAAATTAAGGAGAGAGATAGGATAAACTAATTATTTAATGAGACTAATTGAATCTAAGTTAAATAAACATTAAAAGAAAGTGATAAAGAGAATAAGAGAGTAGAAAGAGATAGAACAAAGCATCAAATAACAACTACATTATTACATAATGTGATAGTCTAACACAGTACAAAACTCAACTAAACAATAACCTAGAGAGAAACAGAACGAGAGAGAGAGAGATGAAGTAGAGAGAAAAGAGAAAAGAGAGAGAGAGGCGGCGAGAGGAGAGAGAGGATAGAGAGAAGAGGAAAGAGAAAAGAGAGAGGAGAGAGAGCGCGGGAGATAGAGGAGAGAGGAGAGAAGAGAGAAGCGTGAGAGAGAGGCGAGAGGGATAGGAGAGAGAAGAGAGAGCGATAGAGGAGAGAGAGGCGGCGCGGCGCGGGCCTCTCTACGTGCATGCATGCACGTAGGGAGGGGAGAGGGCAGCGGCGGTCGGGCGCGTGCGGGCCAGGCGGGGCGCGCCGGCGGGCGCGCAGGGCAGGTGTGCGTGGGGCGCGCAGACGTGGGCGCGGCAGGCGTGCAGGGTGGGGGCGCGGGACCGCGCTGGGCGCGCGCGGCGGGCACGCTCGGGCGTGCGGCGCAGGCGGGGCGCGCGGGCAGGCGGCCGGGCGCTGGGCTGCTGCTGCGCTGCTTCTGCGTCTGAAGAGAGAGAAACCGAGGAGAGAAGAAGAAGGGGAGAAGAAGAGGAGAGGAAGAAGAAGAGAAAGAAGAAGAGGAAAGAGGGGATCGGAGGAGAGAGGGGGAGAACGAAAATGAGAAAAAGAATTGAGAGTCCTTTAAAGGGGAGGAATTCTTTTAAAATATATATAAAGGAAGAGAGGAAGAAGAGAGAATTAAGAGGAAGGGTTTTAAAAATAGAGAGAGATTAAAATGAGAGAGTTTTGAAAATTAGAAAGAAAGAGAGATAAAGAAAATATAATTTAAAATTAGAATCTCTCCTCATTGTCTCTTATCCATCCTGGTCTATTAGCAAATTCTTGTTGAGTGGCCCATTATCCTGCAAATAAAGCACATACAAAGATTTAATCAAATTATCCTTTTTGTAACAAAATAATACTGGATTAATATAAAATTGAGCATCAATAGATCATAAACCATCATGATTATCATCAATAATTATGCATTTATCATTTCCTTTCTTTTTCTCTCTCTTGCTCCTTTTCCCTTCTCTTCTTCCTTTCTTCCTGCTGCAAAAGCTCCACGGGAGAGCTCCAAAACCAGCAGCAGCAGCCCCTTGCGTGAGGAGAGCTCCTCTCTTCTTCCCAGCCCTTTTTTTCTTCCCCCAAAAATCTCTTGCAGAAACTTGTCCCGCAAGTCTTTTTCCTCCCCTTCCAAAAGCTTCTAGAAAACCCCAAAAAGCCAGCCCTTGTACGCACCACACCACCTTTTTGTCATTTTTGTTTGACTTTTTAGTGTTAGTGGGGGTGTAACATTTGCTTAAGCTCACCCCTTTGCATGGGGTGTTTGGGACTTTGCGGGCTTCTTTGGGTCCTTTTTGCATGGGCCATCTGAATAGTTTTTTTTTGTTGAGGGGGATATTTTTTTTTTTTAAGGACTGGGCTGGCTAGCAAGGCCCATTAGACTTTTGGGTCTCTCATATTTGTATGTCCCAAGTGAATCAAATAATGTCAAATTGATTTGAAAGCTTAGCACTTAGGAAATCATCAGACTACATTTTCATGGTTCATGTTGGCCGAGGCTGAAAATTTTCTAGGGCAGTACTGAACAGATTTTGACCCGCCAAATTTGTATACATGCATAGAGCTAGATCCTTTGACAAAAAAAGCTAAGCTATATATCATCAATTGCTTCAAAATGCCTCATGTGCTGCACTTGTAGATGCTAGGAAACCTTTAAAACATCTTGCTGGTAAGTTTCTTATGAAAGTCTCTACTTTTATATATATAGTAATATTCTTTTGTATTGATTAAACTTTTCTTCTGAACTTGATGGTTGCAAATCCTGCCTTATATGGAAGATAGAAAATATTACATTTGTTCCTTATTACTAGACATATATTAATGTGATTTCTTAGGAATGCTAATGATGGCTTTTTCTCTGACGAAGCAGAAAATGCAAGCCTTTGCATACATGGTTTTTCCCATTTACCAGTATTAGTTCTACATAATGCATCATCTTGCAAGGAATATGAACCAATGGAGCATGGAATAATCACATCTATTTCTTATGGTGCAATGTCAGGTAAATCTCTCTTGGAATTTGTTCAACCATGTAGAGATGTCGTACAATTATTTCTCTTCATATGCGAATGGAAGTATTAATGATTTCACTTGCGCACACTTATGTGGGAAGGATGAGATGTTGGAGCATGAGGCAAAGTGACAGGAGCCATATGATTGACAATCAGTCAAAGTTGTAGAAATGACAGTCAATTCTCAAGCTTGACCATTTGTATATCAGATTCATTTGAATGATAGATTCATTCATATTTCAGTAATTTGACAATTTTATATTAACTCGTAAGATGTTCATTTTTTGAACAAGTAGAATTTTTGGAACTGGTGAATTAAGTAAATTGCACCACTAGTTTTATTCATAAATCATTAGTAAATAGAGCTAACTACAATCATGTGGAAAGATCAAAGATTCATCTTTCTCCCCTAGTAGGAGACAGACAACAACATACAGCTTAGTTAGGTGGTATCAGGAGATTTGATGTTATCAAACAAATATTTTCAAGGTAAATTTTGCTTTGCAAAAAAGGAACGTCGTTGTGTTCCACCTTGATGCTCCAGCAAGCTGCATTGCATAAGGCTAAGGATTTCGCCTTTGCTACTGTTGCATGTCTGTATCCTGAGCTTACGATAGTACACCCAAAAGTCTCCTGTACGGATTGGGATTGAGTATGGAACCAAGCAAGAGCACTCAAACCTCTTTACCTAATGCTAACTGAGGATGAGATCCGTAGATGGTTATCATCTTCAACACCTATACAATAGAAGAGGAGTTCACTCCTTTTTGCATTATTATTTTTGGATGAAATGTAAGTAGCTCAAATTTATTTAGTTAGGCATCTTTTGAAAGAAATGCATAATGAGAGTTTCATTTTCAGATGGCAAATACTTTTTCAAAGTTGAACCTATGACTATATTTCTGAGGACTTCAGTATCCTATACTTTTTCAGCGTTGGTGCTAGGTGTTGTTCAGTTGCGCGCAGGTAGATAAACTGCTTGCCCAATTGTTCTGTTTAACCACTTCTTGGAAAATCAATGTTCTTCTTACTCCACTTCCTGTTGGATGAAGGGATAGTGAATCCTATATATATTTCCCAAGCAATAGTACATGGATTGTAATATATTTTGTATTGGTAAATACAACTGTAAATTTTCCACGGCGATTTCTCTAGGAGACCAAGAGTGCTCTATTTTAGAGGGTGCTTAGATGAGTAAATCCAAGCAGGAAGCCATATTTTTCAATATTCTTTAATTCATGTTAGGGTTGTTTCAATTTTGCATTCTATTTTATTGGCATGAGTGTCTTATACAACATCCAACAACATCTTTGATTCTTCTATGGTATATTTTGAGATAGCCTTGTACCTATGTTCTACAATATGTGAAGCCTATCCTATGTCATGTATATAGAAATTATACACATCTATATCATATATTTCCTACTATGTTCTTTTAAAGTATTTTATCAAGTTAACACATCATGTCATGTACTTGCTTTCTACAAAAATTATTTCTATGGATTTGAGATTATGTAAGTTTTTTTTTTGTTTAAAATTTATACTACCTAAAACAACATTTACCATTTCATTAACTTCTTTTATTGTTTTCTTTCTATGTAGGTGTTGCTAGATGAGGCAAAATGACAACTATGTAGTGGTTAACACTATATATTTTGTCATTTTGGAACTTTAACTAGTCTTCTCTAGATTTTTTTTATTATGGAGCACTCTTTGATGGCATGATGTAAATTATATATTTTCTTAGACAGATGTGGACATCAAAAAAATGGAACAAGATGTGAGGCCCATTTATGTAGCCCATGTACAAGACTTCCAAAAGCCCATTAATCAAAGCCCATATTATCCCATGCTAGGAGGTGAGCATAAGGAAATGCTACACCTCACAAAAAGCAATTCCAAAAATGGTAAAAGGTGTGGCTGTGCAGGAAGGGCTGAAAGGGGGCCATTTTGGGGGTTTCTAGAAGCCTCTTGGAGAGGCAAAAGGGGCTCCTACGGGACAGATCTGAGGAGAAGGGGCTGAAGAGGAGGTTTTGGAGGGGGGAAGAGAGCTCTCTCCTTCCCACGCCATCTGCTGCTGCTGCTGAGCTCTTCTCCTCCCCAAGTTTCCCTCCCGTGAGCAACCTGCAAGAGGAGAAGCTAAGAAGAGAAAAAAGGTGAGGGAAAGAGAGAAAGAGAGAAGATGGGGCTCCCTTTTCCATGTGTAGTCTTGTCTCTTGAATAGGAAAGAGAGAAGAAGGAGGAGGAGGCGATGGGTTCTTCCCCTCCACTTCTTTAAGTTTTTTTTTTCTTTTCCTTGTACTTCTTTCCCCCCTCATGTCAATGCACATCACTTCTATGTGTTGTCTATTTCTCATTTGTTGATGTGAATATTCTCTTACATGCATTCAATGCTCCCCTTTCCTCCCATGGTCTTTTGTGTTTCACCTTGTGGCATGTCACGGGAGAGAGGGCCTTTTCTTGTAAGAGGTATCTCTCTTCCCAAATGACACACAACAGATAATGAATGTTCCATAAAATTTTGATGATATGAAAACACTTAGATGTATATATATAATTTTGGACAGATAGATGTTGTGGATATATATTTGGCATTAATATGAAAAGTGTTGTGAATGACCACATACGTGTTTGAATGAATGAATGTGGCTATGTTGATGAAGTGTATGAATGAATGAGATAATGTAAATGTGAATGAGTGAATATGAACTTAGAAGAGGTGTAAAGTAAATGCGTGAATGTACCATGAATTATGTTTTGTTAAAATGCGAAATGTGTGTGAATATGATGTATATGTGGATGGGGTGTAAGTAAATGTGTGGATGTACCAATGAATTGTGTTTGTTAAAATGTGAAATGTGTGTGAATATAATGTGTATGTGAATGGGGTGTAAGTGGTGTGGATGCTGAAATGTGATTGTTAAAATGTGAAATGTGTGTGAATATGATGTGAATGTAAGGTTTCGATATAAGGAAGAAAATATCGGTATTAACATACGACATTTAACTTTGTAGGTACAACAAACCTACATATAAAACCTACGTCAATCAACATTGTAGGTAAAGTTCATGTACTTTACCTACGACGTGGTCGTAGGTAATAATATTACCAACACGTACTGTACCTACAACATAAGTCATAGAAAATGTTGTAGATATAGATTTTTACCTACGGCATTTTCACATTACTGACAGTTTTTTGTCGTAGGTACAACTGTATTTTGTAATAGTGTCATTCATTCATTTAAACCGGTACATGACAACACAAAAGATGAAGCAAACCCATACATAATGTTCAAGTCCAAGCAATTGTTAAAATCCAAACAGCGGAGATCAACATAATTGCTCAAATTACATAAGGACAATCAGAAAGAAGATTTCATTGCCGACATGACATTGTCGGTGTCGAACAAACCTGAGAGTTCCTCGATCTTCTTGCAATGGTGAAAGCTTGATTCTTCGATCTAACAAGATTGGGCCTATGGTAACAAGAACTAGAGATAAAAGGAGCCTTCACATGATAGCCTCTCACATAGAGAGAGCTGATGATGCTCCAAACTTGCAAGACTCTAAATATGATGAGGTGGTTATCCATATAGATGAGCATCACCACAGCTCCAAAAGAATATGACGGGGTCATGGAGTAAGCGACGGACTTGCTCCAAATATCACCAACAGATGGGATGGCAAGCCATAGGAGGTGTGGATAGAGAAGCAACGGAGTTTCATCGACAAGGGCGAGAAAAGATAGATTAATTGGGTTTCAGATTAGTTGCTCCAAACAGAAAACAAGAAACCACAAAACAAAAAAGATGAAACAGTGGTTGATACACAAGAGAGATGGAGTTGGAAAGAGGAATGTAAGAAAAAAAAAGGTAGATGATAGACAAACTTGAGAAGAAGCTATCACATATTGCTGAGATCCTTCGATGATCGGAGATAATTTCCTTCCTTAAAGGGAAGAGCAAAAGTCAAGAAAGAAATCTTTCTTGAACCAAAAGAAACCTCCTAAAAGAGGTAGGATCCTTGTATCGGAGAAGAGGGGAGGGGAAAGGAGACCTGTTTAGAGGGGGATCCCAATCAGAGTCGGAGGAGGAGCTATAGGTCCTTCACCGAAAGAAACGTCCTAAGATTGATTGCTACATGAGTAAGTTTACGCAGAGTTGCGAAAAGGGTCGAAATAATGTTCTAGCTGCGGTCCTGTGTGTAATGACTACATGTTACCCATGTTATCAACACCTTTTGAAGAATAAATGATCACCTATGCTACAATATACATTTCGTGAATTTATCAGTCATATGTTCCAAAGTGCTTCCCATAAATCGTCAAAATTGATTGCATATTAATTACATAATGGATAGCCTTGGCAATGGAAAACACATGAAATTCTCGTTTGTATCCTTGTTTAAGGAGGGAAAATGGGACTATTCAAACACCTTACTCCCCCTGCTATCTACTTTTCTCATGAAACGTGATTTACTACATGCCCTGATCCTTGGGATATGGAGGTCAAATCGTCCATTTTTTGGCCTTATCCCCATTGGTATTCTCACTTACACCAAAGTAAAGATCACTACAAGAATTAGCAGATATAGCGACCGCTATTGTGACCGCATTTACGACCGACCTGTTCGGTCTCTATTTTATCGCATATAGCGATTGAATAGCGACCATACTAATTGGTCCCAATACTGCGACCAATTAGTGACCGCAGTGCGTTCGGTCGCTAAATACTAGCGACCGAACTTACGTTAATCGCTAATCGGTCTCTATTTGTGATCATTTTGTGACTGATTTTTTGTCTGTCGCAAAGTCAGTCGCTAAAGCCCTAATTTCCCCCCACCCCAGTTCCCTCTCACGCCAAACATGGCATATGCCCTGTCGCTTGAGAACTCAGCTCTCTCATGGACGCCTGCTGCCGTGGCCGTGGCCGCCACCGTCGCCTATTGCGGTGGCCATCACCGTCGCCGTTGCCGCCGCTGTCGCCTGCTTCCGTGGCCGTCACCGTCGCCGTCGACATCGCCACTGGTTGCCTGTTTCTGGCCGTCTCAGCCGCCGCCTCCCTCCGTCCGATCATCTCGGCCGTCGCCGAGAGCAGTTCCCAATCCTCTCCTACACGGACTTTTACCAGGTGAGATGATTCAGAAATTATTCCTAGTGTAGCCTCTTTTTGAGAATTATTCCCGTTTTTTTAAAGTCATTTGGAGACCCAGTGGCGAGGGACATTTGCAGTATAAGATTGCCTCAGACCTTCATCACTAGCCTAGATTGACTGATCTAGAAGTTTACCCAGAATGACAGATTCCTGAAAACATTTATTCTGTGCTATTTAAACCCATGAATTAATTATGCCATCAATCCATAAGTATCAATTTAGTTCTAGATTAAATGATTAAATTCTATTCTTTTCTCGGTTGTACTCTCTTAAATATTTATCCAGTTCTGAATCAGATTCTAATTTTTTGTTTTATGGAGCCAATAGTAATTTTCTGAACTCTGAATTCTGAAATTAAGTCTAATTCTGAATAAAAATCCCTTTGTTCTGTTCTTTACCATGAATTTCAATACCCTTCAGTTTTAAAATTTCAAGTTAGTGTTTGTATAGGATTCCTCTTCCTTGAATATACCTCGTTCTACGGGTTTATAATTCAATTATGACAGTTCAATATAATTATGTCTACGTACTGAGTTTTCAGACTCATGTCTTTTCTTTTTCCCAAAATCTTTTAGACTGAAGGTGATTGAAGTTTCAACTATAGGCCACTTTCATGTCCATTACAGATAAGGGGAAGAGCATAGACTCAACACTCTCTAGAAATTTTGTTGTAATGTTTAAGTGTTAGAAAGGGTATTTAGTTTCATGTAAATTATGAATGGTAGAACAAAATGAACCTTGACTCTATTTATATCTACTTGAACAATTATGTTAACTGATTTGTCAGTTTTGTGCACGGCACACATTGAGAATGACTCATTGAGAAGGATGGAGAACCAAGAAATTAAAAAGCGATCACATACCAAGCAAATAATCTACCCGTCTCCTCGACAAAAATTGCTCGATCTAAAGTTACTGCCTTTAATCCAACGACCCATAAATTTTAGTCTGGAAGGCTAATTGTCGACCCTTCCTCTTCTGATGTCTTTGATCAAGTGAGAGTTATGAAAATCTGAACATTGACTTTTAAATTATCACTCATGTTATCTAAAATTTCAGTTGATTCAAGGAGCACGATAGGTTTTGTTTTAAGATTCTCATAATCTCTCTTTTTCTAGCACGATAGGTTTTGTTTTAAGATTCTTAGTATGCTTGTATTGTTCTACCACTTTAGTTTACATTTTCTTAAATAATTAGGGTAAGTACCATGTTCAGGGTTTAGAAATACTATGGAGATATGATGTCGATTTATTTGTGATAATAGCACATCAGCTCTGTATTCTCGAGTTTAATTGTGTATCAGCTATTTTGATGATTTGTCATGATTTTAGCATGTAATGAGTTAAATATCATGTGTAGTTTTAATTTTTGTGTGTGATAACATGTGTAGTTATTGTTCTACTCTTGCTTCCCGCCCCCCCGTCTCTGTCAGAAGCCTACTCGTCCACTGGGAGGGGGTCGAGGGCTGTCAAACAACTAACCTCATTTGATCGCCCAACCACAACGTCAATGATATATATATATATATATATATATATATATAATATATATATATTATATATATATATATATATATATCTAGATAGAAATATTTATTCACTATCTTAAATGTGGTTTTACACCTTTTCTTATATAAAATAGAAAAGATTTTCTTGAGTTAAGCAGGTAGACAGCATTTCTCGTATCTATATATGAATGGAATGGATTTCACAACTACCAATGCACTATGAAACTCATCCCCTGTGTCTAAGGACAGACATGGAGCGGGTGGTGGGATGGGCAACAAGTCTTTCTCCCAAAAGATAAGTTTCTCTGCTACATCACATCATACATTAAAGGGAGCCCATGGAGATTCCTTGAGCAAGACTTATGTCTTCATGAAGGCTGATGTCAATGGAAGAGGTGGGGTTTGCCCACAGGTATGATGTTCCCCACACGCTGACGGACATGTAATTGGGAGAAACCGGCTTGACGAGGAAAGTAAGGTTCCATTGGTTACTTGAGCTACAGAAGATGGAAGTAATCCCCGGAATGGTAATGGCGATGGAAGAGGTGTGGGTGGGAGAGGTGAGGAGCTGATCGGAGAAAATTGAGGTAGAAACATGGAGCTAATAATACGTGTCCCCATGCCTTGATAATAACATAAAGGTCTATTGTAAGATTTGGCAAAAAGACTTTGCGAAGCTGCCTGCTGCGACTAAGGAGTTTATATTCAGAGATCTACAGGTAATTATTATTTAAATTGAATATATATATGCATATGCTTTTGTTATAATTCAGTGACTTTGTTTTGCAGTTGACATACCAGTGGGATCGCACAGACCAAACAGATAGGGAGATGCTTGCTCACATGAGCGCCATGCATCCACTACTAGAAAAAGCGGGTTTACTGACGGATATTTCCGACGGAATTTTTCCGTCGGAAAATCCGTCGGAAATACCAATTTCCGACGGATTTCCGACCGATTTTCGACGCAATTATCGAAATTTCCGACCGATTTCCGACGGAATTCTTTTCCGTCGGTAATATTCCGACCAACTATTTCCGACGGACCATTTCCGACGACTTTCTGACGGAAGCCGTCAGAAAATGGATTTCCGACGGATTTCCGACGGAAAGAGGCCGTCGGAAATGCCGCATTTTCTTGTGGTGATCGCAGCTGGCATAGCAAGCAAAAAAAAAAGAGTAAGTTAATATACTATTTCATTTCATATGTACTTGTTTATATATTGAAAAAAAAATTATTTTTCATGTCAGCATTTTAATGGGAAGCCTTTAGATGATGCGATTGCATCCGTCCCAGCAGGTGTTGACCCCTCCGATTGGCAAACAATGTGCGAGTTGTGGACTACTGGGGATGAGAGGGTAATATTTTAAAATGCTTAGAATATAATTGTTTATGATTATTTTGTTTCTATAAATGGAACAATAGCTGTCTATTCTTGTCTTTTTAGAGGATTGCTA
The DNA here is from genome assembly GCA_014218235.1 of Colocasia esculenta. Taxonomy (NCBI): domain Eukaryota; kingdom Viridiplantae; phylum Streptophyta; class Magnoliopsida; order Alismatales; family Araceae; genus Colocasia; species Colocasia esculenta. The sequence goes on from JACBKR010000629.1 coordinate 38,713, forward strand.
ATCGAAATAAGCAAAATCGTGCCACTCAATCTATGCCATATAGACGGGGCAGGACTTCTCATTATTAGTTGATGAGTGATTTTGTGAGTTATGCTTTATGAATTATGTTATCCCTTTTATTCATTACTTACTTATATGTCTTTAATTTAAACAGTCTCTAATGCATGGACGTACTCCGCATCGACTTGAGGTATTCAAGATGGGTCGATGTAAAAATTTACCTGACGCACTGAGAGTTGGGTAGATGAGGAGAGCAAGAGACGATATGTAAGAAACTTTATTTCTATTTATTTTATGTGAATATGTTTTCATTACAATAGTTGTATAATTAATATTTTTTCTCTACCTTTTGTTGTAGGAGGCTATGAGTGAAATGATTGCTCCGTCTGACATTGATGTCGAGAGCCAGACTCCCGAGGACGCCTTCATTTCAGTCATGGGAAAAGATTGACCTGGGCGTGTTCGCTGCGCAGGGAGTGGAGAGACGTTGAGGACATGGTATGGATCTACATCTACAGGACCGTCTGCCTATTCAGAGCGAGAAAAGCAAATGCAAGAACAATTAAAAGTACAAGAAGACAAATTGAAAGCACATGCAGATAAGATGAATGAAATGCAACAACAGATTTCTCAATTGCAGAGTGTAGCCTCAAAGGTGGACGAGATGAGTGTACTCCTCTCCCAGATACAGGCGTCACAGGCACGTACCCAGCCTCCTCCAATACCTCCTCCAGTTCAGAGCGAGAGCGAGACCGAGACAGATGAGGCGGTAGATGATTTTTTAGATCATGATGTTCCTATCTCGTGATTTCCTCTTGTTTTATTACACATTCATATTTTCTATTGTTCTGGATATTTGTATAACAATTTGTACGCATTATATATATGTGTGTGATTGAATGATCCAGCGAGCCTGGGTGGTGGCTCAATTATGTGTGATTGAATGATCCAGCGAGCCTGGGTGGTGGCTCAATTATGTGTGATTGAATGATCCAGCGAGCTTGGGTGGTGGCTCAATTATGTGTGATTGAATGATCCAGCGAGCGTGGGTGGTGGCTCAATGATAATATATGTATTTGTTGAATGATTCAGGTAGTTCACATGTGAATATAGAGTGTTGTATGTATTTAAATAATTTTTCTTTTCTTTTCTGATAATATGTCAGCGGCTATTCAGCCGCTGCCAAAAAAACATATGTCAGCGGCTATTACATGTTGACAAAATAAGACATATGATCGCGGCTCTGAAACTGCTGATAATAGTAAAATATATGCCCGCTACTGTAAGCCGTGGCCATAACAATTATTGGCCGCGGTGGCTCTAACCGCTGCCAGTAGTGGCTTTATGGCTGCGGCCTCGTTAGCCGCGAATAAATAATTATATGGCAGCGCCTACATTTAACGCGCTGACATAAGTTATGTCCACGGGGTTTTTGGCAGCGGCTTTGGCAGCGCCTAGAGAGGTGCGGACATAACCATATGTCCGCGTTTTCTGGACATTTGGCAGCGGCTCCCAACCGCTGACAAATATGCTTCTTTTTGTAGTGATATATTATTAACGAGACACCTTCCACACTCATCTCTCATGTTTTCTTACTACGGTTGTATCTGTGCTTTACAGTCAACAGCATCACTTGCGCCTCAGCTGTGGCGACCAGCAAATGGAGTTCTATGACCAATGACACATCTAAAAGTCAATCTGATGAATCAATTGCATGCATTGCTTTGTCTAAGAATGACTCATATGTTATTCCAAACTTTATTTTCGTTGGAGCATTTGATTAACACAACATGTCAAACAAATTACTATCTTTGCTGTTTATTTTAGATTTAATAGCTTAATGTTTATTTTTTATGTACAAAATGGGCCTTAAAACAGTTAAAACCGGGCTGGGCCGGGCCGGGTCTGGGCAGGGCCTTAAAAAATCACCTCGGACTGAGCCTATTTCTGAAAACTGGACTTTTCTCCGGACCTGGGCCTATCATCTAGAAACCAGGCTGGGCCTGGACAAGCCCAGGTCCGGCCCATTGACACCCTTAACTAATATTCGGTGCGGACTTGTTCTAAGTATACTAAAAGTCTGTGTAAGATATATTTGCAGCAAAATAAGGCATAAAGATTCATGCGTTTGAGGGGACGAAGAAAAGAAAGATGCTGAAAACCCACACCTTAATCCAGCAACCCTGCAAACCGAAACTTTGCAGCAAGTAATAAAAGAGCACTTACAGAAGAAACCAGTGCATGCATGATAAATAAGATCAAGGGGGAGGGAGAGGTTACTGACTTTTACTGATTAAATAGACATTACGGGCCGGACAAGCCAATATTACATTCCTTCTGATATCTTACAGAACAGTATCACATTAATTTGCTTCCGATATCTGACAGAAAAATCAACCTTGCAATCTTGCATACCCTTCACCAAGTTTTATATATGAGAAGTCTTTCTCTATATTTATATCTATAAATATATATAGGTATTGTATTGATGCATCGCCCTTCCCAAGTAACCAAGTCAATGGTAATTAAACAGCAAGAGGGGAAGGCAGGGGAAGGAACCCATGGCTCAGGGCGGCGCGCCAGACGTCCTCCACGTCAAGCACTACGTTGTCGGTCTCGTGCTCTTTCCAGCCTTCCAAAGCATGCACTATCCCTGTCACACGGCATGCACTCATCACCCTCCTTGGAAGCCAATTCTGCAATACAGACAGATGCGATCAGACGTTATTTCGAGAGAATTGAGTGCATCCCTTTATAAAACATGTAATGGACAGACTTCATTAAAGAAGAAGCTGTGAGAAATGCGAGTTTCTGCATTCTTTTTGGCTTTTTCACCTCACAAGCATGCATGTTTTCCAATTCCTTCGGGATCACCATGGCTGGAGTGCGGTAATAGACGCAGTCTCTACGTGTTTTCTTTGGAGGAAACTGGGAGAACGGAATGAAGCAGGTCCCCTTCGCCGCCCTCCTTTGTTCTTCAGCAGTCAAACCGTCCCCCACCACCCACAGCTGCAGAGGCAAACAAGACGGCTTCACTATGTGTAAAATTTTCTACAATACTAGCTCGTATTGTTTAGTTTATATACTTTAATTCCAAGCTAGAACAAATCATTGCAGCCGTCAGTTTTACAAGGTTTTCAATGGAGTAGTAAGAGTGAAGAACTTTCCTTGGGTGTATAGCTGTTTGAGAGAACCAGGCAAGTTCCAAAACTTGTTGGAAGCTGTAATTTTAGCTTCTCAAATTCTTCCCTTTTGACGGTAACCACCTGTTACAAAAGAAAATTGTTGAAGGCAAAAATAGGGAAACAAATATAGAAAAATGTACGTACGTAAGGAGTAATCATATAAGAAGATGCATGTCCTTCGTAGTGCTATAGAACTTTATGATGTGGATTTCAAAGAAGAGAAACAAGGCTCGTGGTGTAGATTTGCCTTAATTAAAGAATCCTACTGAGGCTGGCCTCATATATATATACAGGCCACAAGGCCAAAAGAACGTGAAACGAGAGAAAAATAGCAAGAAGAATTATAAGGAGAAAAACAATTTTTTTCCCAGTACCTGTATGGACCTGTGGCACAGAGCCTTGGCTACGATGAAAGCCACCTTGGAAAGTTTTCCAATAAGGAGTACCTCCTTCGTTCCTTCGGGAATGCTGTGAATCACAGCAGCAGCAGCTAAAGTACTCCCATGAACGATTCTTATCCTCAGTTTCGGATGCTTGCGAACATAGAGTTCTCCAAGCCCGTTGATTTCCTCACCCTGATCATGAGTTCGGAGTTGTGAAGGATATATTAAAAATGAGAAATAGATTAAGTCATCAATTTGACAATTTCAAATTTTCAGCTTATAGTAGTCCGTGCAGAAAAATTTGATGCGAGGCAAAAGGTTGTTCTACCTCCATTTGCATTTGTTGGGATGGGGCAAGAACAATGATAACTTCTACGAGGTGTATTATTATAACATTAAGGTATAGATTGGAAGCAATGATAAGTAAACTGGTCCACTAACTAAACATGGAGAAACGTACATAGTTTCCTTCTCTGGAAGAAGCTGGCCCATAGAAGTAATCAAGGCACATAAAATTAGAGTTTTAACATCGACAACAAAGAATCGGGCTACTGGTCCCAAAAGGTGTTTAAGAAGGGGGGGGCAGAATAGAAATTTATAGCAGCCAACCTGGTTTAGGAGACCCAAACTCATAACTTTAACTCCTTGTTTATCAGCTTCCAATACTGCTTTCTCAATTAACTCATTGATAGCATCTCTTTCCCATGAGGCTTTGTACTGCAATTAACAAAATACACCATTGTACATCCAAGAAAAAAATTAACGGAATACACTGTAAACACTGTAGAAATTGCAAAAGTGCAAGGCATATATACACACACACACACACACACACACATATATATATATATATATATATAAAGATCAATATTGCAAGAGTATCACCTGAAAGCTGAATTTTGGAATTGCCCATGTCTGCATTGTAAGTGACTTCAATCTATTTTTCTCAACTACAAAAGCAGATCCAGAAATCCGTGACAGCAACAAGGACAAGAACGTGAAGGGCCACATCGCCCACAAATACCATCTGGAAGTGTAAGGTTTTGAAGCCAGAGAGGCTAATCCAAGCGTAGGTGATAGACGGACTGTAAGGTTGTCGGATGAGTAAGGTGCACCATATCAACCCTCTCCTTTTTCCCGTTGGAAACGATCTCGTATAAGTCATCTGAGGACTTGTCCGTTGTGCCATATATGTAGTCATAAAGTGGCATGAACAGCGCGTAATTTGTTCGGAACTGTGTATGATGAAGTGCGTGAAACCTGTGACAAATACCGTCAAGTTAAAACAGTGCCTGTAACCCAATGTAGGAGGCTACTCATGAAAATATAAAACAAAAATAAAAAGGAAAAATATTTTGTTTACTATAGTTGCTGAATGATCAATATTCACCCTTGACAAGGATTAATCAAACACCACAAACAGAATATAGAAATGGGGAAACACCAAGGGCATGTTTGGTATTAAGATAAATCAGGATATAATGAGGATATCCTCAAAATTAATTTTAAAGATATCTTTAAAAATTTAAGAATTTTTCATTCTATTTCTAATTTATCTTAATACCAAACATGTCTTTAATGTTGGGCCAACATTATTTGCTCTCACACGCGGAGGGCCTGCTACCATCATGCTAGCAGGATCCATACTTACTTTGTGAGAGCGGACTGCTTTGTAAGAGCGGACAATTTGTCTGAGGAATTTTCAGTCGAGCATTAAGGGCTAATTTGACAAGAGGTTAGTTTATCCATGGGTAAATTACCCATGGGTGGGCTAACCCACCTTTTTATAGAAAATCATTTTGAATGGTTGGTTAAATTACCCATAGTTACTTTTTCTTTTTTTTAGTCAACTATGTACTTTGACTCTATTTATTTTTATTAAGAGAATGTAAAAAATTATAATTTTAAGAGATATATAATAAAATTTTATTTGCAATTTAATGATAATTTTTTAAAAAAATTTTGAAAAAAAAAAAAAAAGCTATCCCCCTCTACCCCACCTTTTGAGGAGGGGTAGAGTTACCCACAAAAATGGGGGTAACCAGGGGTACCCCTGGTTACCCCCACCCACCCACCCAAACTAAAAACCTGACTTTAACCAAGGGTACCCCTGTTTAACCAGGGGTACCCCTCCTATCAAACTTGCCCTAAGTGTTTTTCATAGAAATCTTATTGTGGATCAAGTGGCGTTCAAGAGACCTATACAATTGGCGTTTGACACCAGGAAACTCATACAAGTATTTCACTAATCATAACTGGAGTACTCGTCATCAGAAACCTCAGATCTTTTTAATTTCTACCTTTTAATTTTACATATATACCACCAAAATAGTATCAATCACCCCCTTGGCACTTCCACTCCTCATGAAATTAACAGGTCAATATAAGCTAGGATTAAACTCCCTAAAGACACGAGAACTAAAAGTAATTGAGGATGGTGCCATAGGTCAAGGCCGGAGAATTATGTATATATAGAGCATCATGATGATAATGTGATAGGATAACATTTGGGCATCCAGTTTCTGCGTTGAACTGGAGATCAGTCTTGCATATATAAGTGAAAATGCTAAGATTTAGTTACCACCGAGTAGCCTAAAGCTTTTAGTACATCATCCGCAATCAATATTTCAATTAAGTGAGAAAACTGATAATCTATACTAATGTAATATAATTCAATTTTAGTGTTGCCACGTGGCTGCATCAGGACAATCTAATTCTCTCCATAACATCTCCCTCCTTAAAATAAAAATATTGATAGTTTAAATGAATTAAATAATTATCTTCCTATTCTCTCTCTCTGTCCAACTTTCTCTCCTACTAAACTTTACCAAAATATATCTAAACATTCAAAAAAACTCTCAACTTCACTTTCACCCTTCTTAAATTAATAAACTTGCTAATATAATTTTTCTCACTTTTTTTCCTATTAAATATCTCCATTCTTAAAACACTCACGTCTTTGTTCAAATCTATTTTCATAAATAATAAAAAATATTACCCTCATTTATATTACTTATAAAATTTATTAATTCAAATCTAACAATTTTCGGTGCAATACACGGATATAGACTAGTAAAAAACTATAGTTCAGTTAATCTAAATGAAAAATGAACAAAAACTTATACGATCCCTTGACATTATGTATACGTACGTTGGAGTATACATGAGATACTTGAGAGGGGGGAATACGCGGAAGAGCCACTTGGGGACTAGCTCAATGTTGCAGTGGCCCAGGTAGTTCATGGAGTCTATGTATAAGAAGTACCCCGACGACGAAGCGACAGATGCGCATCCAGTGAAGACCGTCGTCATTAGAGGAATTGCAAAGAGAAGGAAGAGACAGCTTCCTCAGCAAACGGGTGGATGACGGCTGCCAAAGACGACGATCAATCAGTCCATCACATTCTTTGCAAGAAATTAATTTATTTTTGGTAACGGTTGCTTGGAATAAATAACCTCACGTCGTTATGAAGAAACTACAGAAGAGCAATTGGGATTCTTCTAGTTTTCAAAAAAAATCTCAATTTATAACGAAAAAAATTTTCAAATTGAAGAATTGGAACGCTATCCACAAAAAATAATGTACCAATATTGAGAAAACTTAAAAACTCTGTACGCATCACATAGTAAACCTGGGTCCCATATCTCAAGAATAAACATAGGCAATAAGTTAATGTGGTACAAGAAGTGTGTGTATATGAATAAATAAATATATATATATATATAATTGTATGTGTGTGAAACAGTAAGAGTAATAATTTGATGGAAGAAAATAAATTAATGTCGTATTCTTTTTTATTAAATATATATTTAAAATTATATTTTTAGATTATATATAATATAAAATTATATAAATATTAAAACATAATTTAAGTAACTGCATTAAATAAAATTTCTACGTCGGTACCTGTGTGTATGCACACACATGCGATAGTGATGTGTGTCACGATGTTCTCATTTTTCAAAATATTCCTCGTATCCACGCAACCCCCCCAGATGTCATTAAAACTGTTCATTCAATGGGATTACAGCCGGTGTTATGGTGAGCAGTAATTTAGTTCTCTTCAAGTAGGGAGGAGTGCACCCAACCACCTTTCTTTTTCTTTTGCCCTTAGGACGCAAGCATTCTCCACTCACTTAAAAGAGTGAAATATCATGCCAAAGTATTAATTATTAGATAACAATTTCACCTTCACGCAAATCCTTCACATGAAGTTTCTTTTCCCCTTAATTTTTTGCATCCTACATAACTCGATTTTTGCTTAGGTACCCAGAAAATCCGTCCTGCTCATAGGTAGTGTATCATCTTAGGCCGGGATGTCCTACAAGCTAGTAATCTTTTTCAACAGATCTGAAGGAAACAGACACAGAGAAGGACATGGGTGGGGGGGGGGGGGGGGGACCTCTTACTACCAGTGATGGGCTCTGTGACGATGGAGGCATGGTGGTGGGAGTGGTAGCGGGAATAGAGATAATGGTGGTGCAGGCCCTGTGGAGCCAGTAGTAGAAGAACTCCACGGGACCTGCATGCAAGAGGATGGTGAGGACAACCCCTGGTGTTTTCCACCATGGCACGTTCGTTGCTCCTTTGAAGAAAATTTGGCCAGGTATGACAAGAGTGCCGTCATCAGAATCTGGTCGTCCCTGCAAAACAAACCCAACATCACAGCTTATAACCTTACGTCACCCCCCATTCAAACACATAAAAAGAAGTGTCACTTCAACAGAAAATGCATCAAGACTCGAGCAAGAAGGAAAGTGCCGCCACGTACATAGACACGTACAAAAAGCAACACGCAGGCACACAGTGAGAGGCAGTGTGTGTGAGAGATAGAAATACCAGTTCCTTTCCCTGTCAACTTGTTCGAAGTCAAGGCTCTTGTTAACGATCCTGTGCTTGCTCCTTGCGGTCTGGAAGCGAGACCAGCTTATCCAGAACAAGGGTGCACCACTCTCACCAGATAAACGGGGATGACGGTCAGGTCCACCAGGTCCACCTCCCCATTCACGAAGCGATAACACTCCGTGCCACGAACGGAGCCAGCAGCAGAACTTCCATAGCCGTAACAAAAGAACCAGAAAGATAACATATATAGCGTCAGAGAGAGAAGCCCAAAACGGAGAAACGTTGAAGCCGCGGGAGACCGCGCGTGTTGTGGACCGACAACGAGCAAAGCATGCCTCCTCAAAGAAGTGCCGAGGAAGGCAGTAGCGTAACAGGGAGCAGTACCTTGAAGTTGCCTAGCCCCTGCCATGGCACGCTGTGAAGAGGCCTGGGTTGGTGGCCATTCCTGCACTACTCCACCGATCACCACTCTCCACCACTCTTCTCCGTTGCCGAGCTCCTCGCTTGGGGCTTCCAGAGGAAGAACAAGCCTGCTCCTTTATAAGCTGAGAGGGGGGAAAGCGGTGACGGCCGGCAACAGCAGCCGGGATTTATCACATCCCGGCCCCCACTCGCATTTATGATTTATCACACCAGCCGGGGTTTGGTGGGTTTTAGGGCTGCCAACGGGTGAATCGGAAATGGCAATGTTTTCGTCCATTTTTTATAAAAAAATCGAAAACTAGTTAAAATAGAGAGTAATCGAAAATATTTTAGTATGATCAAATAGTAGATATATGTAATATTAAGAGTAATAGTAAAAGAGATATTTTTGATAATAATAGGTATAATAAATGTTACCAATAGAATTAAACAGTTAATTAAATTCTATTTATAAATTAAAAAATAAAAACTTAGTCTAAATTTTTTAATATTAAGAAATAAAATTTTTAAATATATATTGTAAATAAAATAAAATTTATATCTTATCGAAAATGAAACGAAATAACAAAAAAATAATCGAAACTAAAAAAATGGATCCAAAAATAAAAAATAAATCGAAAAGTTGAAAAACGAATATTCATTGTAGCTTGAGTGGCTTGCTACCGCTTGTGGTCGGGTTTCCTTCCATCACCGCAATATATCACATCCCCCACTCGCACTTATCCGGCTAACCCTCCTCAGAAATGCAAATTTTCAGGCGGTTAGGGAGGAGTGGTTTAGTTGTCTTCTCCGTAAGACACAGGCCCCCGGAGATCCCGCATCTGTTAAGATTGCAGGTTCTCGAATCTTGCATTTAGGACGGTCCCGGTCGAGAGATTAGCATTTTCTAACCCCTATAGCAACTAGTCAACCCCGAGATGTCCGATATCTAAATCCTGTGTGCATAGGGCACCCCCCTACCCGGCCACAGTTGGAGGTCACAACACCCAAAATAAGACCGAGGCTCAAACTATTGGGTACTAGCACATTGCCACACTGTTATTTTTACAATGAAATATTTAGGGTACACGAAAGTAGACACACTTCTTAAACTTGTGGGGTTTCTAATTAATATCGCAAGAGATCAGTCGACCATATCAATATATATATATAAACTTCATAAATATAAAGATTACATAATATTTGCTTCCGATCAGTCAGAAAAATACTTGAATTACGTAGTGTGAATGATGTGCAAAGTGGAGGAAATTCCTCCTAAGACTGTAGTTGTTGCGGTTCCAGTACAGCACATGGGAATATTCCCATAACTTTTGCACAGGTGTTGCGTCAGTCTCCAGTGACACCGGTAAGTCATATTGGAGAGAACTCCAACCCCCTATCAGTAGGTCATCTTATGGCGTTGAATCTTACGTCCAACTCGTAAAGTGGGTGTTCAGATTTATTTACCAATCACCCGAGAATATTCTCCTAGTCCGGTGCGTCAGATTCAACTAATAATGTGCCAGCTCAAGTACCAACTTCAAAGTTACGTATGAACTTTTTTTCCGTTGCTGATCTTACTAAAATTGAGAAATTTTCATGCTTGATTTTCGATTTGATCAAGAGAAATCTGAAATAGAATCGGATGATAATGTCATGGAACGTTGTTCTCGACGACCGATCTACATCCTCTGACTATTCTTCGGCAAAGTCATTCATAAGATAGATCTCTATGAGTTTTAGATAACTTTTATTTGTTTTTGATCTGTTTATTTGACTATGACCCTGTTTCACATTTCTGCTCTTCAATAATTTTTCGGCCATCCTTGGCCTTTTATTAAAAAAAAAATTACATAATATATCTACGCCCTAAACACAAGATACAAATGTTATATAACTACATATGACGATGATCAGGGCATGACCCTCTCCCGAGATTGGGTTTCGCTTTCTCAGTTGCCATGATCACATTTCCTGCGCAGGTAGAAGCGAAGATTTAGGTGGCCCTTAAGGAAAATGCTTAATCTTCGGGTCCCGAATTTGTTCGGGCATCATATGTTGGGACGCGCAATTTTAATGTCCTTCGACTTTTAATGTCTTTGATAGAAAGAGAAAATTTTAATATTTTTACAATATGATTAGATATTAATTAATTATATATATTTAATAATTAAATTGTCATTTTATCAGTCACCATAAATTTAATATCTAATCATATTATATTTAAATATAATGAAAAATATATTAATCTTTCTCGGACAGAAGTGAGTCCTTGCCCCGTCTTGTCCGCTTTGTTCATCGCAGCCCGCCGCGATATAGACCCAGCGGCATCCGGACTTGCATCCTGGCAGGACTGCTGCATCCTTTGAAAATGCCGCGATAATGAAAAGGGAAAACAATCGGATCTGACAACGATCAGATTCGTAAATTAATCACAATGATCTTGGATTTTTTTTTATATATATATGCTAAGCCGGTTGATCTAATATCTTGACATATATAACAGAAGGATTTATATCTAAATCTTGTAATTTTATAATTTTTTTGAAAATCACTTAATATTAATCATGATAGATCTGAAATTGAAGTCTTATCTTTTGTTTATGATAGATTGTCTTATTAATCGAGCCACTTCTTATGTATATATGTGATCCGCACTGCCAAATACTACCATAAAACATTCGATTCGACAATGTTACTTGAAATCATGTTTGATTAAACAAATTCTTGTGTGATGCTGAAACTGGCAAATAAGGATCGGAAAAAAAAACCACTGCTTGCTCTTGTCCTTGTGAACAGATTAATATTCTCGGGCCTGTTTGAAATTATGGAAGATAATTTTAATAAGGTAATCCATATTAACTGTTTTGGTACTTTGGCACAAAAATAGGTTAGCCCTTGATAATCCTAGATTATTTATAACACTGTGTTCATCCCTTGATAAGTTAATATAGGTTAACATCTCTCGAGCCTCCTTGTTTGATCACTAAATAAGTTCCAATAAGACAAGGTAGATGATAGAGATTATCATATTTTTACTTTGACGAACAAAAAAAAAGGATAATTTCTGATAACCCCAAATAAGTCCAGATAAAGTTGACCCTTCAAATCTTGATAAATTAATAGAGATTAACAATCTTTGGACCTACTTAATTACCAAGCAGATAAGGTACTTAGATTATCAAATTATAATTATTAGATTTAACAGGACTGATAAATATATTTTTTACCAATACTTACCTGGTTACCAAACAAGAAATGGATTAGGTCTCTTTGATAACAAGATAAGGGGACCATATATAAGTAAATCGGGTATAAATTAATCGCGTTTAAGGGTTTTTTGATTTGAGATGGTTTAAATGAGGATTAATTATGTAGAAGATAATTTTTAATATAATGTGATGTGATGTGACACAGTGTGTATAGTTATCACCCATTTATCCCTAATTTGACACTATTTATCTGTATAAATGTATACACACGATTTTCAAGAGTACAATAATAATAATTGATAAGTTATCTCTAGTGATAACGTACTTTTATCACCTCCACATGGGAGAGATAGTTATCTCCCCCTTTATCAACTTTTTATCCTGGATAAATTTTAGGGAAAATTAATATCCGGTCCAAATTAATAAAATTAATTAATTTTTAGTCCAAAGACCAGAAAAATTAATGTTAGATCCTTTAACTGTTAACTTTGTAATTTTACATCCAATAACTTCACGCTGCTGGTGAAGTTATCTAAAACTCCAAAATACCCCTTAGATCCTCATTACTCACGGTCTTCTGGATGCATCGAACATCCCCTTCGCCAAGCTGCTCGAGGGCGAGGATGCCAAGCTGCTCGAGGGCGACGCCGCGCGCACCTGTGCGAGGGCGACCGGGCGACGCCGCGCTGCTTGAGGGCGACGCCGCGCGCACCTGTGCGACACCTGCTCGAGGCGACGACGTCGCGCGCACCAGTGCGAGGGCGACCGGGCGACTCCGTGCTGCTCGAGGGCGACATTTGGGGAACACCTGCGCATCTGGGTACATTTGGGGTTTTTACTGTTCATACAGTATATTGGGGGTTCTTGCTTATACATTGGGGATTTTTGGTGTTCATACTATGTAGGTGGTTGTTGCTTATACATTGGGTTTTTGCTGTTCATACATGTGGAAAAGCCATCCTTTATGAGCCATCCTTTAGTTTCCCCCTATAGACAGTGCCAAAACCACCTTGCTCTATAATGTTTGCTGTGAAAAAATTTCCTTATAAATAAAGAACCTCAAGGTTCCAAACTATTGTCATTATCATCATAGGTCTTATCCCAATAATCCAAGGATCCAAATTGTTCGGATACCTGCAAAGCAACAATAAGGATATGTGTAGCAGAACAATGAAAGAGAAGTTCTCGAGTGCTTCAGTATTCAGCTGTGTTCAATATTGTTCATGGCATAAGATCACGTATTAGCACTAAGCATTAGCAGCAGCATGGTTGGCTGTCATCAATCCTTATATGGAGTATGGACTTGACCTTCGAACAGTCTTCTGAAACAAATGTGACTGGCTCAAACCCCCATGCATTTTAACACCATCAGTGAAAATAGAAAGCTGAGCCTCATATCAATCGAGAATTGTACAAAGTTCCCCAAAACAAAGAGACCTGCACAAACATTCTGGTCTGCTATGAGCTTGGTGTCCAACCCCATTTTTTATGTCATAAACCTGAATATATATATCATATACAGTTCTTTTTGTTCATGTTATATATTAGGGGTTTTGTATGTTCATACTGTTCATGTTGTACTAATATAACATTATGTTGTTCATGACGTTCATGCTATTATCTTAGTGTTTGAATCTTTTATTGTTACAGTTGAAATGGATCGGATACTGGGCATATTTAATTACAAAGATGAGGCTTATGTAATTCATTTACATAGAGGCAAGACGTTGGATGATATTGTTAGTGATGTCTGTAAAAGATGGACTCTGAGTGCTGAAAAAGTGGAGCTGAAATGTATAATACCTGAACAATGTAATTCAAAAATGACAATGACAAGTGGAGAAGATGTTGATAGGATGATTGACATGCATGCTATGCTCATTCAAGGATAATGAATGTGGAAGTTCACGTTCCAAGTTCTCAAGATGTACTAAGTATCAGGTAACTTATGTATGTATTCTATTTTTTCTTCGTTTAATTGGCTATTTATTATCGTTGTCACTAGTTAGTTATTTCCATGCAGACCCTCTAGTGCATTATCATCTGGGAGCATTAATAATGTATTGGCTTCACAAGCGAATTCATCTCAGGATGGAAGTAAGAGATCTGAGCTATGGTATGAGATAATACACTCAATTGGTCAGACCTTTAATAGTGTTGATCATGTTCGCAGTGAATTGACAAAGTTTGCTATTGCAAGGGGTTTGACTATATTTTTGTGAAGAATGACTTAACACGTGTCACAGTGAAATGTAAGGTTGCAAAATGTAATTGGTACTTCCATGCTATTAGAGTTGGTGGAGGACCTCACTTTCAAATCAAACAATTGGATAATGTTCATACATGTGGTGGGGGATTGAGTACACAAAGACACCTTAGAGCATCAAATAAATGGGTTGGTTCTATCATTCAAGAAAAAATTGCAGATAGCCCTTTATATCGGCCTAAAGATATCAAGAAATACATATTTAGGGATTATGGAGTTGATGTGCCCTATTATCAAGCATGGTGGGGAAAAGAGTATGCATATAGAGAGCTTCTTGGAGATGAGAGATGTTCTTTTGATTCTTTACGTTGGTATAAAGATGCAATTGAACATTCTAATCCTAATAGTATTGTGGATCTTGAAGTGTCAAATGAAGGTCGCTTTAAGCGTTTCTTTGTGTGTTTTTATGCATGCAAGATCGGCTTTGAAAATGGATGTAGACCTCTTTTATTTCTAGATGACACTTTTTTGAAGGACAAGTACAAAGGTGTTCTCCTTGCCGCCACTGCTCTTAATGGAGAGAATGAGTTATTTCCTCTTGCTTATGGTGTATGTGATGTTGAAAATTAAAGCAATTAGGAGTGGTTTCTTTACTGTCTGAGAAGGGCAGTGTCTCCTACTCGTAGGATACTTTCATTTCTGATAGATGTAAAGGATTACTACAGGTTATTCTAGAAATTTTTCCTAAGTCTTATAATGCATATGCTTGAGACATTTGAAAGTGAATTTCTCAAAACATGTTGCTGGAAAATGTCATGGTAAGACAACACAAAATTTACTTTCATTATTTGATCAAACAGCATATGCATACTGGGCAGAAGAACATGAAGTTGCCATGCGAACAATGGGTGCAATCTTTCCTGAGGCTGAAAAATGCGCTAGGGAGACAAATCCTAACTTCTGGGCAAATGCTTATTTTGAAGGTGAGAGGTATGGTAATATGTATTCTAATACTACATAATCATTTAATGCTTGGATTCTTGAAGCTAGAAATCTTCCTATAATACATATGGTTGATAGAATTCATATGCAAATCATGGATCTGTCATATCGAAGAAGGGATATTTCTGCAAAGTGGGAGACAAAGTTGTGTCCCTCAATTGATGAAAGGTTGAGGAAATTGATGGAAACTTCTAGAGGTGTTCATGTGATATGTTCTAATGGGATTGTGTTTGAGGTCATGAGTCGGCCTTCATGTGTTGTGAATCTTCAAGAGGGCACTTGTTCTTGTAGGGGATGGCAAGTTCTAAGATTTCCGTGTAAACATGTGTGTGCAGTCATCCACAAGATGTGGAAGATTATTGCTCATTGTATTTCACTTGTGACATATATCGTAAATGTTATGAGGAGACCATTTAACATCTATCAGACATTGATAAACCACAAGTGGATTTTAATGATGTTCAAATCCGACCCCCTCTCACTAAGAGTCGACCTGGAAGACGAAAGAAGAATAGAATACCTTCACAACAATCATTGGAGTTTGATAAGATGGTATATACATGTTCTAGATGCAAACAACCAGGTCACAATCGAAAATCTTGCTCCAATCCAATAGTCGAGTAGGTATGGGACATGTTTATTACATTTATTATTATTAATGTATCTTTGGTAAATATGTTTGTTCTAATCTGACATATTTGATTTTAACTTCATTGTTCATGTGAGTTGTAATGGAATGGCAAGTCATGCTCCTATCCCACCTATGCGGTGTCCGTCCGGACATGGTTATTGTGCAATAAGAATAAGTCAAACTGAGAGAAATCCAGGGAGGCATTATTATAGATGCAAGGTATTCACTTACATTCAATTACGAGTTTTAGAATATTTTATGTACTTTCATTTTAATACTACTTCTATTTTCATCTACAGCATGGTGGTTGTGAATTCTTCATGTGGTTTGATCATCTAACTCATTTTGTGGAATGGGAATCATCTTCTAATTATTGCTGTGAGAAAGAAGCTAAAATCACAACTCTTGAATGTCGGGTTGCAGAGCTAGAGGAAGAACTTAAATAGTGCCAAAGTCTTCTAAAGAAAGCGAGGATGATTACCAAGGTCTTACCGGAGTCTTTCTCTTTTTTTAAAATCTCTGTTGTTGAAGATGAGAGTGATGGTGGATCTTAAGTTTAGGAGGCAAATGTAATAGATGTTAGTCTAATGTTTGGAACATGTATTTTATTCGAAGTTTGAACTTTTCATTGGACAAGATGGTGGATCTTAAACTTCTGTTGCTTATTTTGAAGTATGTAACATTTTTAAACTTTTTCCCTTCAGCATGTTTCTTCTAGCTGCTTATTTTGAGTTCTTGCTATTTTGATCGTGATAGCTCTTTGTGTGAGTCTCAATTGGACGTTGGCTCTTGACAGGTTCATAACTGGCATCTCTCAGGTTCATAACTTTGGCTCTTGACAGGTTCATAACTTTGGCTCTTGACAGTTTTATTGATTGTTCCAAAGTGAAACTTGTAATAAAACTAAACACATTCTCATGGCTTCTATCCAGCCGATGTATAGTACCCACATTTTCTTTCTGTTCTTGTTGTCTACAGTCAAAGTATTTTTTCAATGCTATCCATAATACTTTATAGGCTTTTGTTTTGCTTGAAGCCCACAGAAAAAGGCTAGTTTTATTTACAGGAAACCTTTGTGGTTAGTCTATTAATCGAACTTTTCTTTCTAAAATCTCATATCATAATCCCTAATTTTCCTCCATGTGAACTATACAAACACTGGGTTTGCTGCATTTGTAAGGTGTCTTTTATGGAATCCTAGTTCGACCTAGCAGCAAGGACCTTCCTCAGTCATGTGATAAGAATACCTTAGAAGATTGTTGAATCTATTTCATGGCCGATCTGCGTAGATAAGTTAGTAGTAATATTGAATGAATGCAGATTCACTGGATTTGGTTCAAACAAACAAAAAAAAACTATACAAAACACAAATAAGTACTCTAAAATGGACCCAGAAAGCAACGTTACAAATTGCATAAGCATAAGCAAAAGTAGTTCGTATTATGTTCCACTCCTCTTGCATAAGCATTAGCAAGAGTTATTTCCTCTTCCATGATTATGCGCACATAGAAGACCTAAAAACTAGACTACGAAGTAAATATTTTGGACCGGAAATGTCAATATAGGACTAAAAATTAAAAGGAGTGGCAAGCCATGTAATATCCATCCACTAAGGAGGGTATTTCTGATACACAATCAATAGACTGTTACCACCTTTGACGGTTTCCATCCATTCTGGATTGGAAATTAATTTTGAGACAACAAAGGGCCGGACATTAAAATTTATAGCTGTCTGGACTAAAAATTAACTAACCTACTCTAAAATGGACCAGGAATCAAATTTTCATAAATTTGATCACCTCTATTTATCTTATTCAATTACCAAATTACTTATGAACTTAAAACCGATGCTAAAAGGGGGATAAACTCATTTATCTCGTTATCAAACCCTTAGAAATCTTTTGACTGGACACAATGTGTGCAACACATAGATCGATTTGAAGAACTAAAGCATGCACGCCATCAAAAACTTGTCGAAATTTTAATTTGCTGGAAGACTCCGCTGAGACAGTGTCTTCCAGCCGGCCCCGGCAGCAGGCGTGGCTCCCCCACCTCCGATCACTCTCAACAGGGGCTCAGTTCACCGTGCTGCTCGCCGACGCATCACCTCCTTGCCCTTGGTAGCTGCCATCGCCATGAGAAAGAGAAAGATGGGGAAGAGAGAGGATACCGGTGAAACCAATTTGGGGCTCCAAGTGGACATGACAGATATGGGCAGCCAACTAGATGCCATATCAGTGTGTTAAATAGGGCCGTTTCCCTTTCATTATACCAAAAATTTGTACTTTTGGAGGTTGATATGTCCCAATAAACGCTTTTAGGGTCCACCGAGAATTTGAGGCAGACCCAGACAGGTTACCTAACAGATCTGCGCCAGATAAAGATCAGAATTTCTAAATTAATCGTCGTAGAACTATATACATATCTTAGCACAAAATAATTAGGAGTCTATATCAATATTTATTTTATTTTTTAACTTTTAATAAAATTATAACTCATTAGAAAAAAAAATATTATTTTTTATTATAATATAAATTAAATTCTATTATAATAAAAACTTGTCTATTACAGTCAGAAACTATCTCATATCTTAACATGTTTCTCGTATGCACAGGTCGAATATTATAAGTAGGAGTGTCAATTGGGCCGGGCCGGCCCGGAGGCCCGGAAGCCCGGCCCGGTTTTTACCGGGCTTGGGCCGAAAAAATGAGCCCGTTACAATTTTTTGGCCCGGTCCGGCCCGGCCCGAAAAAAAATAGGGCCGGGCTTGGGCTTTGTGTGGCCCGGCCCGGTCGGCCCGCCGGCCCGGAAAATAATAAATGTAATTTATATTAAATATAAAATTTATGTTTAGAAAGAGAGTTATATGTATTTTTTCTACAATAAATCTACTCAAAACTATAATCTTTTACAAGTTAAATATTAATATAGATATAAGTAAAATATATATTATTTTTATAGATATATTATAGTAGATGTATTAAAATTATATATTATATAAATAAAAATAATACTTTTTTTATTTTTCGGGCCGGGCCGGGCTTTTCGGGCTTTTTCTGGGCCGGGCCATGCCGGGCCTACCCCCGGGCCTGGGCCGGGCCCGGGCCGGCTTTTATAAAACCGGGCCTGGGCCGGGCCTAACAGGCCCGGTCCAGGCCCGGCCCATTGACACCCCTAATTATAAGTGTCATTATGTAGATTATAAATAACATCGGGTGCACATTTGGATAATGCCATGAATTTTAATATTGAATTAACTAATATAAATATTATTGAGACTCACATCGATCTCAAAACCCTAAAATGAGGAATGAAAAGAGTAGCGAGGTCCCGAGTTCGATTAATATGCAAATTATAGATCTATCATATCGAAGAAGAGATATTTTTACAAAATGGGAGACAAAATAGTGTCCCTCAATTGATCAGGTAGCGTTAAATTAGTTGCTCCAAACAGAAAATAGGAAGCCACAAAACAAAAAAGATGAAACAGAGGTTGATACACAAGAGAGATGGAGTTGGAAAAAAGAATGTAAGAACAAAAGGGTAGATGATAGACAAACCTAAGAAGAAACTAGCTAACGCTGAGATCCTCCGATGATGATAGGAGATATTTTTTTTCCTTAAGGAAAGAGCAAAAGTCACGAAAGAAACATTTCTTGAACCAAAACGATGTTCTAACGGTCCTATGTGCAATGACTACATGTATCCATGTTATCAACACCCTTTGAAGGATAAATGATCACCTATGCCACAATATACAATTTGAAAATTTATCAGCCATATGTTCCAAAGTGCTTCCCATAAATCGTCAAAATTGATGGCATATTAATTACATAATGGATAGCCTTGACAAAAGGAAACGCATGAAATTCTCGTTAAGTCCCTTTTAGCCCCAGCCAAATTAACAGCATTCAATTGATGCTCTTGTATCGATCCTTGTTTTAGAAGGGCAAATGGGACTATTCATACGCCTTGACCCCCAATCGATATAAAATAATATTTTTTTACTTTATGTACTGACGGGCTCTTCTCTTATGCGGTACTAAGGGGATCTCATCTCACTAGGTTCTTGCTGTACATACCAAATAATTAAAACAATAAAGATAGGGATATATAATTACTTGGGATGAATTAACCCCATTCCCTTGTCTCTCTATCCCAATCGATACGTTTAACATATATAGCCTATGTTTTTCTCTCCTTTTCATATATAAGCTTTATTTCTATAATAAATAATTAGGGGTACCCTAAAAGTAGATGCATCTAACATTCTTCTTCTCCTTTCTCTGTGCAACCTCAGATTCATCATCTACTCTTCCACGTCGTTGGCTAGCTGACACATTGTGAGAGGTACATACTTAATACGACAGCTATATATAGTACTAAGAAAGTACACATAACACAAGCACAAAACAGGCTACTGTTTTGTTGATGGATCTCTCCACCCTTCCAATATCTTCCTCATCAAAATATGGCCGGTCAACTACATTTAAATTAATGTGTGTCGGCCAAGCTACCGCTTACTTTCGGCTGTCAAAAACAGTACAGTCCGTCTCCACCAGAGCTAATGTCTATCTTCGTTTTGTCTCGGCAATTTTCATGTATCACCTCTTTTGATTTGATCATGTTTTGTGTTGTGGAGTTCATATGTTTGCTTATGTTGGTTTGGAGCCTCTGCTCTCGAAATCTATGTTTTGTTCTCCCCATGATCACTTGGAGTTGTTGATTATGTTGTATCTCTGGGTTTTAGTCTCCTTACGGTTCTAAGAGGTTCCTATGTGATGTACTCAAGTTCTTGTTCTACTTAGTGATCGGAGCATTAGCTCCCCTTACCACTTGTCGATATGTTCGAGTGGTTAAGGAGACAGACTCGAAATCTATTGGGCTCTGCTTGCGTAGGTTCGAATCCTACTGTCGACGTTATAAAAATCTCTGAGAACTGCACTGTAGCGCAATGGCCTCCCTCCCTGCCAAAATGGAAGGGGAGAAGCGAGAGGACACGGGATCGATCCCGGGTCGGCTCTCTCCTCACATCCCTTCCCCAACCAATTTACCTATATAAAAAAAAAAAGCATTAGCTCCCCTTTGCTCAAAAAACTACACTTAAATGTGATTATAATCCCCTCTACCAAATTAAGCGAAGAGAATTCAAAAGCCTTTAAGTGGAAGGCATTGATGACTCCTTTCTGCCATATCCCTCAAAGAGCACACAAATGAGGGTGCTAACCCAAAACGGGGAATGCTACTCTCCTCTCTTTCTAGTGACACAGACGGCCAACTGTGGTATCCTCTTGTTTCATCTCATTTTTAGTAAGATGGACTAGGCCTCCATGTGTGTTTAATTATACCTTCCAGGTTCTACAAAAGTGTAGCTAATAATTAGCTCTGCATTTAACTCCATGTGCCTGCCCACTCCCCTTTTAATGATGGCCACCCACTTGCCTTCTTTAACTCGCTTACATGGCACGTTACATAGAACGTTAATGGTCTATATAAACTCCCTTCCTTGAGAGTGAACGTAGGTTATGTCGTTATGGTTGTGATCACAATGTCACATGCATATGTATTTGAAGATGCCTGAGAATTTTTGTGTGCGCCTTCTAAGAAATATTGTTTACTTTTCAGAGTCTTATCTTTTTCTTTTGAAAAAGAGTTCTGTTGGAAAAGAGGCTCAAGTGTCTTTTTAAGCACACATTTTATTCTCACTATCTCTAATATGAGATTAAAACTCTTCTCTATACAATCTCTTTTTAATTAAGATAAAAGTGTGTAGTAGAGATCTACGGTTAGCATTCAAACAATCGCGAATGTACGAGTCTCATTAAGATGAGATATTTAAGTAGGATCTCGTTAAAATGAGATATGTAAGATGCACAGTCTTTTGTCCAGTTTTTCACAGACAATGTTATTGAAGATACGTGAGAAATTTTGTGTGCGTATGCCCCCCAAATAATATTGTCCCCTCTTTGAGATCTTGTCTTATTATCCTAGCTAGAAAAGAGTCCTCTCGTACGTACGTGGAAGACACTGATCAAATGTTCTTCTTTTATATATACACATTTTATCTCACTCTTTTCGACGTAGGACTAAATCTCCCTTTTACAATACTTTCATATGTAAATGCTTTTTTTTATCACAATAATGCTTGCTATAAACTAGACGATATTAAGTATCACTTACGTCTCAGAGGAGAAATATATCCGGGCCTTATTAAAGTCCGCTACGAGGATTTAGATGAAATTGTGGCTAAGGTGTAAAAATATTTAATTGGCATTTCATTTATGAAATGCTAAAATGATTGGAAGATGAAGAAGAAGACATATGTTTAAGAAAAAAGATATTATGTACTTAATTTAAGATTTTATCTCTGCAATAGACAAAACTGGTGATATTTTACCAACTAAAGCCACATATGATCTCTCACGACAAAAAAAAAATGCAAGAGTAAACATTTTTCTCCTCCGTTACTACTTATTCATGTCTCACAGTTTGACCAATCAAATCACAACTTATCTGAATTGATGTGACTTTGCCGATGAGAAAGTCTCGTCCTTCATTACTAGAAAATATAGTTATACCTACGACCAAAAACGTCAGTAATGCGGCAAATATCGTAGGTATATGTGTATACCTACGACATTTCCTACAGCTTCGGTCGTAGGTAAAGTACATGTTGGTAATACTATTACCTACGACAGAGTCGTAGGTAAAGTACATGTACTTTACCTACAACTTTTAATGTCGTAGGATTTGTTTACCTACAGAATGAAATGTCATAGGTTATTTATACCTACAACGTTAAATGTCGTAGGATTTTGTACCTGAATTAAAAATGTCACCTTTTTTTCTTCCCCATATTCTTACATATACATTCATTCACCTGTCTTTCCTCGATCCCCCATATTCTTACATATACATTCATAACAATCACTTGTTCATCATCCATACATTCACATCATCTCATTCATTCATACACTTCATCAACATAGCCACACTCATTCATACACTTTATCAGCATAGCCACATTCATTCATACAAACACATATTGTGGTCATTCACAACACTTTTCATATTAATGTCAAATATACATCCACAACATCTATTTGTCCAAAATTATACCAAAGTATTTCCAAAGTGTTTACAAATGATATATAGTGATAAACAAAAGTTGATTTGTTCTGGTCAAGCTGGAGAAACTGGGCAGCATGAATCCATTTGCCACGTTATACTCACAACCAAGTGAAGAAAAGGTATCCAGAAGTAAAAATACCATCCTGAAAAATATTTCCAATAGCTTGTGAGAAAAAAAACACAAATCAGCAGCATGTGTATAATGTACAATCGGAAAAATATTTGCAGTACTTCAATTACTATGATATAGCATAACAGAACAAAATCAAGTTGTCACAGGTACATCCACAAGAGAACAAAGTCTACTCACTTCTTTCCATATCTAAGTTGCTCTCTGGCTGTTGATTCAAGAACTCAAATAGCTTGTCTACAAAACCAAATTGAGTTTTGAGTTAACATTTACCAGCCAATCTGGATATATATGCCACAGAAGATATGTACAATGACAAAATATATTAAAAACTAAGCATGGGCATAATTATGAGAGGTATTATGTTTTAACATTTTGTTCTTTGTTCAGACTTCTGTAAAGAGCTAAAAACTGAATAGAGACAAAGACCATCAACTCAACTGGCACCATGCAGATCTGAAATTAAAAAGGAATCTCAAACATGAATAGAATAACCCAAACAGGAACAAATATAAAAGATCAGTTGTGCACCTTTCTTAACTGCATTAAGCTGCCAAACCTTTGCAATGAAAACAGAGAGAAGTGGAGTCACAAAGATAAAGACACCTAGCTTTTCCTGTTACATAAGCGTACAAAAGAGAGAGAAAAGATGGTTATGGGGTGAGACGGTAGCTAATAATGCTACCAGTGGGCTTCATCAAATGCAGATCTTGTTTTTACTTCAAAAGAAAACACCCCCTGAGAACCAGTTTAGGAAAAAAGAATACTTACTAATAAAGGAAAATGCTATGAGAGCAAAAATTATACCCCTCCTAGAACCAACTGCTTGCCTCCACTGCCTATGCACATAAGGAACCAACTGCTTAACTTAAAGTAATTAACAAGAAATATCTTCAAGTATTAAAAGGACCAGAAAGTATGCAAAAACAATGGGTGCCTACTACAAGGGCAGATCTCATTGAAGGCAGAAAAAAACAGATGAACAATTAGTTGGTAATATATTTATGCATAACTGTCAATTTGATTCAACAATAATGAACCAAGGTGGGCAGAGTAGTTTTTTGTTTGACTTGACCCATTTCCACACCTAAACACAATTTACTATTTTGTACAAAGCTACACAAGATAATTTCCTAGACTTGAAAAAAAATGTTTAACCAATCTTGATATAGAACATGTATTTAGAAGTGTCACCATCCTGGAAGCAAGTATTGTGTAACTGTTAGTTAATTTTGTGGTTCCCTCCCTGCATGTCCAACATGTAGTCAATCATCCAAAAGCATATTAAAACTAAATCTCAAGGACCACATTGATGTTGTCTTCAAAGCAGAGGCACAAGAAGATACTGGAAGAAGTTGACATTGTAAGTGATTGCCTAAACTAGATTAAGTACAAAGGCTACCTTGCAACTTTTTCTATGTAACGAGTAATGGCCATAATGCATAAAAGTACAATTTAAAGCCAAAAAGTGCCTGAAAGCACATAACTCCCAAATTTTGTCAGGGATACAGTAGAAGTTGTAAGTTTTAGGATACAGTAGAAGCAAGGAGGCGAGCTCAGAGACCGTGTCACAGAGCTTCTTGGAGATGGACTTCACCTCCTCACGCGGGACGGAAGAGAGGAGGGACTTGAGGTCGGACTGGGTGGAAGTGGGAAGCCGGGGCTAGAGATCACCGCCAGGCATGAGCTGCTTGCAGAGGAGTACGGCGGACATGGCGCGGATCTCCTGATGGGCGGAGGAGTGGAGGAGTTGGCCAGGATCCCCAGAACCAGGAAGAAGAACATACCACTGATGAGGGTGCCCCTAGCAGCCCTCATTCATTCCCTTTGCACTAACTCTGATCAACTGATATCTAGAAGGAAAAAATATAATACACAACAAAAGGTGATCACAACCTTCAGAGGAAGCAGTAAATATTGAAAAATAAAGCAGAGAGTTATCCTAAAATTCACCACCTCAAAACCTTCATCCAAGAAATAAAGCCAAAACATTTGATAAGCATCAACAAGGTGAAATGTATGTGCCATGTGTGCAAAACAACTAAACATGAAAGCATAAGAATATATGCAATCTGAAATTGATGCAAGAGATCTGAATGATGATCCCGACTAAATAGCACAGTAGGATTATCAAGGATTCATATCCATGTTGACAACGAAAAAGCAAAAGAGGCTACCTGTCTTCCTTATCATGTTTCCACAAAATTTTCATGTTTTATTCTTCCCTCTATCTCATATTCCCCGTTTTTAATGCAACACTGAGATTGAATTTTTTGAAGAAAATGAGCTTACCTAGAAGAGAGACAGCAGCTCTAGCCTCCCTACTTTACCTGGAAACAAAAATAGAAACATGACTTCTCCTCCTCTTTTTTTTTGTTGAGGGATACAGGTGTTTAAGAAGAGAAGGGGAAAATTAGAGGGAAATGAAGAATATAAAAAAACTATAACAGAATGCTACAGAGTGGAAGGAAGATCCTAAGCATAAGGCAACCAACTTTTTGATCGTCCAATGGATTGATTACATTGGCTTCCTGTGTAAAGTTATTCTTGATGGCTAGTGAGAGAAACAAGAGACAAATATAAGTGCAAACACAAGCAACTCAGAAGCAGGTATTTTCAATGTGAAAACACTCATCTCTTCATAAGCAATTGACTAAAAGCAAAGGAGTGAAAAATTTAGACCAAAATTCCTTCAGAAGCATAGGGACCTTGTGAACTGCAGAATCTTTAAGCCTCTCCCTTTCTTTATCCCTCTCCCTGTCATGGTCTCTGTCTTTCTCCCTCTCAATTTCCTGATCTCTTTCCTTTTCTTTGTTTTCTACCTTCACTTCCCGATCTCTTTAATGCAGATGCTACATACTTTTACTAAAAACTCCAGCCAAAAATTCATCTACAGAAAAAGAATCATCTTAGCATATAACTATCACGAACAGAATTAATACCGGTGTTGTTGCACTGCAGAAAGAAATAGCTTGATAAACTTACCTATGTTTTCGCAACACGCCAAAAATTTATTAAACCCATCCATAAGATCAGCCAAGAATATCACCTACCTGAAAGGAACACAAGTAGACAGTGAACAAGTATTATGCAAGTAAAATATTCTCGATCAGAAGAAAAGAACACCTACAGATTCATACATGTGAAGAACAATTGCAAGACTTGCAAAATTATCCAGAAAGGATAACCATAGCATGAGTTTAAAAAAAATAACATATAAGAATACAACACTCAACCTGCTGCACTAAACAGACTAAATTCAATGGAAAGTGAACACCATTTCAGGGCTAAATAAAAGAATTACTTAAACATTCATACATGTTGTTGTTGGTCTTCTTTGCTGTGTGCAAGAAGCTGGCCGAGTTGGGTTACAAGAGAAGCGCACCAGGGAAGGTCGCGCCGGCCGCCAGGACGAAAGAGCTACAAGTTCCATGGCCATCTGGGAGAGAGTCCATCGCCAGACCTGAGTGTGTTTGCTGGGTAGGCATTCCATCGAACAGTTGCTGATCAGTATTTGGGGCAACTCTTGTTGCTGATTTTGTCCACGCTGAGTGCCAGTGATTACAAGATCACACACATTTGGTGAGAACTGGCCGCCCTTGCACATACATAGCTTCTTTCAGTAGAACCTGGAGGAAATCGTCCTTGTGCATGAATCTGAAGAGGAGGTGGCGGTTCTCCAAAGCGCTGATGACAAATCCCTGCAGGAAGGTGAAACGTTGGGCCAAGTGCGATCTGATCTCCTGAAATGGGGGTCGACCCAGGGGAGTACGAGCTATGATAGCATACTCCAAGGAAGAGCAGGAAATGTTGATTTCATCGCTGGTGAAGAAGACTGCAGGCGCCCCCCGGTCAGTTCGTGGAGGGGGGTGGATGGACAGGGGAAGCACTTTCGGCTTGAGGGCTCCCAGCATAGCTTCTGCAAACGATTTGGGTACCACGACAGTGGGGGTTGCAGCTACAGTCGGAGGCCCACTAGATGCAGGGTTGCCCCCTTGAGCAGGAACGATCTGGGGGAGAACGCCAGCAGCTGCAGATCCGGTCCTTTGAGCAGGAAGGGCGCCTAGGGTTGCTGGAGCCAGAACGCCAGCAGCTGCATGCCCGATCGGTGGAGCTGGCCCTCTTGAGGGGGATTCACATCCTGGGGCAGGGAGAGGACCAGTTGAGGGAACTAGGGCAGGCCACGGTCCAGCAGCAACAGAAGAAGCGGCCCAGGTTGGGACAGCAGCTACAGGAGCTCTCGGGGTGAGGATCTGCTCATGCGCGATTACGCGAGCGGAGACGCGGGGATCGCACCGGCGGAGGAGGGAGACCTTGTATGTGGAGAGAGAGAGAGAGAGAGAGAGAGAGAGAGAGAGAGAGAGAGAGAGAGAGAGAGAGAGAGAGAGAGAGGGGAGGTGAGCCAGCGAGATTTTTGTTTGGTTATGGCACCTTCTGGGCATCGGACGAGTAATAATAAGGGCAGCGGGTGAGGGCGACGTCGGGCGAGACGGACGAAGCTGCGACGGCAACCGGCACCACACACACTCTTCGCTCCCTCTTCCTCAGCGATGATGAGCCAACGATGACGGATTAGGGCGGAGGAGGGAGAAAGGAAAATGGAAAAGGTGAAGGCGGGGGATTTCGAGACAGAAAGGGGGGAAAAGGGAAAAGGGAAAAAGGGTTTCGGGAGGGAAAAATAATAAAAAAATAAAAAATAAGGTTTATACCTACTATAACACATATTGTGTAGGTACATTTTTTATCTGGCGTAGGTATATCCTTGTAGTACCTACAACTATCAAACGCGTAGGTATATAGTGTAGGTACAAGTCAATTTTCTAGTAGTGCTTGAAGTCTGGTGGTACAGGCTCCAACCAGTAGAAGCTAAACGAAGTCCCTAAGCCTAGAGATCTCAAGGACCATGGAATGTCCAATTTCTATTGCAAGTTTCACATGCGGAGTAGTACTTGGTTAATTAGTCCATTATTTGCTAGTATATTTTTTTCAAAAGAACTTTATCTGTAACTACAGCCTACTTGATAGTTCTAAAAAGTTAAAAATTATAAATTTGGAATTCTTAACTTGCCTAATAAGTTTAGTACTTATTAACTAGGATGTATAATCTTTTTATTGTTTAAACCACATCTGAGGTTTTGCAGGTCCGACTCCGGCGGGTGACCGGTGCTTTCATTTCTCTTGGAAGGTTTACATTTCATTACTTTGTTTCTCAGTACTCCTATCATAAAAATCTGATCAAAGTGCGCATACTTCAGTTCTTATACGCGGTTTGATGCATATCTAGGTCTGTAATAAACAGTTTTTTTTTTGGACGTGACAATGGTCTGCAATAAATTGAATTGCTTAGTTTCATGAGTGTAGATCCTTCACATTATCATGCATGGGTGTGCATGAGAGTGGTTTATAATCCTAGCATGTGTACTTGTTGTTCTCCTTGCTTCCCACCCTCTGTGCACACCGGATTTGTTATTTTGGGATATTTTTGGAGGTCTCGAGTAGGCACACAAACTTCTGTCTGTGGTCATATATAACCCAGAACATGACGCTACCCCCGTCGTCTTCTGATCTGGTTGCGACACCGTCCCTGTCGCATTCTGGTTGCGACAGGGGATGCGTCGCCTTCTAACCTAGGTCAGGTCAGGTAGGATGTCGCATTCTGGTTGCAACAACCACTGTGTCGCCTCCTCTGTGAAAGCGACAGTGACTCTGTCACCTTCTAAGACAAATATTGACATGCGCCCTATTCGGAGTTCGTTCCACTGCGTCTCTGAGTTCTTAACATCTGTATTGTTCCTAACATGGTCCTACACTAGTCGTTCGCCTAGTCCTTGGCACTTGAAGGCTTGTTCTGTTAAAGATTGTTACCATTAACTAGGACCCCTGACCCAAGGCACCAGTTGAGGGAGTTCTCCATGCGGTGGTGTGCTCGAGTCACCGACTCTGGTAGATGAGGGAAATAACGGTGGTGGGCGATGACTTTGAGTCATTTGTAGAGCTCCCTTAGTTGGTCTGGTACGCCAAGGTGGTTTAGTCGTTCTTATAGCGCAGATCAACTAGTTCTCCTCACTACCTCACT